>JANHAO010006436.1:0-21335 GCA_026873985.1 Saraca asoca
CCCGGTGTTACTCTATGCTACAAGTAGAGTAGAGTAATTTCGGTTTATAAATTACTAATTTGACGGGCCTCGACAGCTCGCATCATTAAGCAATTGTTATATCTAGCTTCTCTAAATGCCAGTTTAAACTTAGAGTTTTTCTATTATATTGAATTCGAGCCTGGTTAAGAGCTTGGAAGTGGATGTACCTCTTGGAAACAATTTTTCAAGGGGGAACAACTATAAATTAACATTTGAATCTCTCTATCCTTACTCCTTTACTTTATATACTATATTTTATTTAGATTCATTATTGCTCATAATCTTGTCGGATAGTTGATACTGTGTTTACTAGTGTTTATTAGACATTTCTTGTTTGCAAGGCAATTTGCTATTTTAGCTAAAATTCAAAAAGAGTTTAAAGAAAATTATTTTAAACTTCTGTAAAATTCTAAAACTAATTCACCCTTCTAGTGGTGGAATCCATGGTTACAATACTCCTATTTTTGGCAAGAATCAGTGTTCTATTTATGATCCTCTAACAAGGAAATTATTGTTGTTGATATGGGAGATAAAAGTTTCTCCTTAAATGGGCTAGTTTATGTGATCTTTTGAAGGCCAAGGTTGATGAAACTTGGCTATGGCATAAAGATTTGGCCATTATCATTTGAATGTTTTGAAATTTCTACATGATAAACAAATGGTGTTGAATTTTCCTTCTATTAATGTTTGAAATGATGTGTGTGATTCTTTTCAACTTGGAAAGTTTCATAGACAATCATATCGAATTGGCAAAGCTTAGAGGGCTAAGGAAAAACTAAAGCTAGAGCATACTAATTTGTGTGGTCCTATGAGGTCACCAACTCCTAATCAAAATAATATTTTATCTTATTCATTGATGATTTCATGAGAATGACTTAGGTGTATTTGTTGTGGCAAAAATTTGATGTATTTTCTATGTTCAAAAAATTCAAAACTATGGTGGACACTCAAGGTGGCTACAAGATAAAAAATCTTTGATCAAATAGAGGTAAATAATACACTTCTAATGAATTTGAGCAATTTTGTGAAGATGAAGTGGTGCATCATCAACTGACTATTTCTTACACTCCTAAATGATGGAGTCTCTATAAGGAGAAACAGAATTATCATGGTGATGAATATAAGTTATACATATTTTTTATCTCTTTATATTGAATATATTGTTATGTTTATATGCTTAATTAGATGCTTGAAATTGGTTTTGTGGTTTGCTCATTTTTTGTGCTTAATTGAATTTATTTGGTAAACTTATAGTGTTTCAAATTATTCTAGGTTTTTGGGTATATCTTGAGTTCTAAACATCAATTTTGGGTGATTTCTATGTCTTTCAAAAGTCAATAGAAAGATCTAAAAATATCATGGAAAGTCCCCAGCATAGTTCAACCATTTTGGAAGTCAAATAAAGCCCATAATCTGGAACAAAGTGTTGACTTGTGACCTAAAATCAATTTCAATTTTTTTATCATAAGTGGAGCTTCACCCATCATTTTGGTTCAAACTAAACCCATAAGATAGTTAAGATCTATCCTAACAACTTTCATGAAGGGTTTGAGGGCAAACTACACCATTTTGAATTAATTATGTGGTTATAAACTGAAGTATTTAATTTCATTATGGGTTGGATTGCTCTAAAAAGTTATCTTAGTTTTTTTCCCATCCTTTGAGCTAGGAATTGAGTTTCTATGCAAGGTTCAGGCCATTGAACTCCTAAGAGACAAGGCTATAATTCATATAAATGAAGCCACATCCAATGAAGCCTCATTCTAATCGTAATTAGTAGCCCAATCAAGAGGTAGTGCAATAAGTCTATAAATGGCTAGCTAATCACAATTGTAATAACTTTCATATCATTTGTTGTATTGTCTCTAATTTTAAGAGGAAAGAAGCTTTACAAGGGCAAGACTCTAGCCATAATTAGGTTTTCTCTTTCCCTTTTAACGAGAAAGTGAAAAAGTGAAGAAAACAAGAGGAAAAAAAAGTTTAATGCAATTCAAGACAAAGAAAGAAAGAAAGAAAAAAATTGAATTTTGAAAGAAAAAAATCCAAAAAGAAAAGTGCTCAATATAAAACAAAGTGAAAGAGCGAAGAAAAGAGGAAGAAAAATAGAAATGATAAATGTGAAAATTTGTGATGTAGATTCTGGTTTCAATTGCTCCTTTTCTTGTTTGCATCTATGCCACAATGCTTTATTAGTCTCTTCAATTTTGCAATTTCACATCCTTATCATTTCTTTCCTCCCTTTTTCCCTTAGCCATATTACAATCTTTGTGAAGTCCTTTTGATTAGTGCCATGCATGTGATTTGAGTAGTAGAAATTTGATGATAAGCAAGCTTATGGTAGTATACTTTCATGGAATGAAATTGAGTGAAACACTTTCCCATCTTATACATAAAGAGAGTTGCATGAAGAGCTTAATTTGTTAAGGTCTACCAAGTTGATCTACTTGCCTTCTAAATGACATTGATTTGCTAGTTCATTTTTTAGTTTTAAGTTGTCAAGAATGTCCTTCAAGAGATGCTATGCCCCGTGAAATTTTGGTTGTTTCCCTACTTTTGGTTTTGCATTCTCATCATTGTTGAAAAAGTTTAGTATTTGAGTCTTTCTTTTATTTTGAGTCTAGTGTAGTTTTGTTTTGGGATCTTGCTTGAAGGCATGCAAGAGTGTGTAGGAAAATTCAATGATCACAATTTATACATATTTAATATCAATGTATACTTAGTCTTTTATCTTGTTTATGTACTTAATTGGATGCTTGAAATTGGTTATGGTTTGCTTAGTTTTTGTGCTTAATTGAATTTATTTGGTAAATTACACAATTTCAAGCCTTTTTAGGTTTTTGGCCATATATTGTGCTTAATTGAATTTATTCAATAAATTAAAAAATGTCATGAAGAGTCCCCAACCTAATTCAATAGTTTTTGGAAGTTAGATAAAGCCCACAGGCTAGAACAAAGTGCTGACTTGTGACCCAGAGCCAATTTCAGTATTATCATCATAAATGGAGCTTCAACCATCATTTTGGAGTGAACTCAAGCCCATATGATAGATAAGATCCATCTCAACAACTTTCATGAAAGTTTTAAGGGCAAATTATAATGTTTTGAATTAATTACATGGTTATGGACTTAAATATTTAATTTTGTTATAGGTTGGACTGTTTTTAAAGGCAATCCTGGTTTTTAGCCCATAACTTGAGCTAGGAATTACGTTTTTATGCAAGGTGAAGGCCATTGGACTGTTAAGAGACATGTCTACAATTCATATGAAGGAAGCACATCCAGTGAAGCCTCCTTTCAACACTAATTAGTAGCCCAATCAAGAGCCAATGTAGTGTTCCTATAAATAGCTAGCTGAGCGATAATTGTAATAACTTTTAGATCATTTTTTATATGTCTTTGATTTTTGTTGGAGAGGAGCTCTACTAAAGCAAGACTATAGTCCTAATTAGGTTTTCATTTTTCCTTTTATTTCTCTTTTATTTTTATAGTAATGTGTAACTAAAACTTCATCTTAATCTAAGGGAATTTAAGTACTAATTCACTTGTTAATTGTGAGACTTGCTCTTAATTCCAATTTATTTCTAATTTGATTCTCTTGATTCTCTAATTTTACTACTTATAATTTCTATGGATGATTGATTAAGGTGGCCAAATAATTAGTTATTCTTTGTGATTTAATGCCAGCTAAATTTCTATAGGCAATTCCATTGTTTGTGGTTGATTTGTTATGAGGTAGCAATATGATGTTGATTTTCTACTAGGGTAGACCAATTGTCTTAGAGAATTAAGGGCAATTAGTTAGGTTGCTACTAGGGTAATTTAATTAATTAGACTTGGAGTTTTTAGAACTTAATGCTATTGATAAATCAGTTAGGGTACTAGGTTCTGACTAATTTAGCAATAAGAGTCAATTGAGTGCTACGCTTAGTTGTTAAATTTTGGAAGAAATTAACAAGGATTAATTAAATGTTGTATCTTAGCTAAGTGGTCAAAATGGGAATGAAAAAAATAATGCCAAGGATTAGTCACTGAATTTGTTGCAAAAGTCCCTCAGATTGAGCTTTTTTTCATTTGATTTTCCCTTATTTTTGCTTCTGTTTTGTTATGCATTTAATTTGTTTGATTTAATTCCAAGCCTATTTAGATAAACAACCCCCTTTCATTACACTGCAACACATAGAAATCAATCTTAAGTCTCTATGGAATCGACCTAAACTCACCGTAGCTACTAGCTTTGTAGTTCAGCATACTATTTTTGCTAGTCTTGGCAGTCATCACATGGAAACGACTTGCTACATGTTAATCCAAAGAAAATACCAAACAAAATTTGGGCTAAAGTTGTTAATATAGTTGTTTATTTGTTAAATAGGTTGCCTACATATTATGGTTAAAGGAAAAACTCCTTTAGAGGCATGGAATAGTCATTAACCTTTAATCAAGCATCTAAGGGTGTTTGGTTCTTTATGTTATGTTCATGTACCTGCTGAAAAAGGCATAAACTTGAAGAAAAGGCTGAGAGAGGTGTCTTTCTTGGCTATAGTACCTCATAAAAAGGGTACAAAACTTTTTATTTGAAAACTGAAAAAAAAAATAGTGATTAAAAGTGATGTAAAATTTGATGATGGCATTATATGGAATTACGAAGAGTCAAAGGTGGAACAAAAGTCCATCTTCCACTCCTCAACTTAAAACTTTTCAACCAACTAAACAAGAAAATGTTCATGCTATTGGTGATAATGATTCTATTTTAGAATTTGATTATGAGGTTACAATTCCATATTCAAGCTCATCTAGTTTGGGCCTTTCTTTTCCAAGGGATCCATCTTCTTCTCCCTCTGAATCTCCTGTCACAAAGACCAAATTGCTTTCTAAAATTTATGATAGATGTAGCTTATCTATCATGGAGTTAGAAAATTTTCATAAAGATTTAAAACATGATGAATGGATGTCTACTATACAAGAGGAGATAAAAATGATTGAAAATAATGGCATTTGGGATTTAGTTGAAAGGTTTCCTCATAAAATGGTGATTGAAGTGGAGTGGGCCTACAAGACCAAGCTCAATTCTAATCTCTCAATCAACAAGCTTAAGGCTAGATTAGTGGCCAAAGGTTATTGCAGGAAGTTAGTGTAGACTACACTGACACATTTGCTCCTATGTCTAGGCATGATACAATCAAAATTCTTATTGCTTTAGAGGCTCAAAAGCAATGGCCCATTTATCAACTTGATGTCAAATTTGCCTTCTTGAATGGCATTCTTGAGGAGGAGATTGATGTTGACCAATCAATCGAGGGTTTCATCAAAAAAGGCAAATAAGATCATGTTAACTAGTTCAAAAAGGACTTGTATGGCCTAAAACAAGCTCCAAAGGCCTAGTATAGCAAGATTCATTTTTATTTTACTAAAAATGGCTTCAAAAGAATCATGAATGAGCCCAAACTTTATGTCAAAGTTTGATAATTTTGATGTTATTATTCTTTCTTTATATGTTGATGATTTATTAGTGACTAGTAGCAATTCAAAACTTATCGATGCTTTCAAAAAGCAAATGAGAAAAATGTTTGAAATGATTGACCTTGGCATGATGAACTATTTTCAAGGGATGGAAGTCCATCAATTAGTGATGAACACAATGTATACATATATTATATCCCTTTATGCTTAATTTTTTTATCATATTTATGTGCTTACTTAGATACTTGAAATTGATTTTGTGGTTTCCTCAGCTTTGGTGCTTAATTGAATTTATTTAGTAAATTTACACTATTTTAGACTATTTCTAATTTTTGGTTGTATTTTGAGTTCTGGATTTCAATATTTGGTAATTCTTATCCTATTGGAAAGATACGAGAAAGATTTAAAAATGTTATGAAAAGTCCCAAGCCTAGTTTATTCATTTTGAAGGTGAAATAAAGTCCAGAAGCTAAAATAGAGCATTGTCCTGCAATCTATAACTAGTTTCAGTATTTTCATTATAAGTGGGACTCTATCCATCATTTGGTGCAAACCTAAACCAATAGGATAGCTAAGATCCATTCTCACAACTTTCATGAAAAAATTGAGGTTAAACTACACCATTTTAAATTAGTTTCATGGTTATAGACTTAAGTATTAAATTCTCCTATGTGTTGGACCATTCTGAAAAGTTGTCTCAGTTTTTGGCTCATAACTTGAGTTAGGAATCAAGTTTTGTTGCAAGGTCAAGGCCATTGTTCTCCCAAGAGACAAAGCTACATTTCATACCCACATCCAATTAAGCTTCTTTCCAACCCTAAGCAACAGTCCAATCAAGAGGCAATGCAGTAAGCTCTATAAATGCTAGGCTAAGCCACCATTGTATAGCTTTTAGATTCATTTTACATTGTCTCTAACTTGGTGAAGGAGAAGAGCTCTGCCAAGGCAAGACTCCAATCATAATTAGGTTTCTTCTTTCTTTTTTATTTTTCCTATTATTTTAACATTAGCCTGTAGCTAAACTCTCATCTCAATATAAGGGAAATTCTACATCAATTCTTTTGTTAATTGTGACACTTGCTTCTAATTCCAATTTGATCCCAATTTGAATATCTATCTTAATGCTTATGATTGCTTTGGATGTTTTATTCCTAGTTTAATTTCCATAGGTAATGTTATTGTTTATAGCTGTTTGGTTATGGGTAGCAATAGGGTTTTGATTTGTTGTTAGAGTAAATCAATTTTCTTAGGGAATTGGGGATAATTAACTAGTTTGCTATTAGGATTTATTGATTAATTAAATTTGGTATTTTCAAATGTTAATACTATTGGTAAATTGGTTAAGGTGCTAGGCTTCAACTGACTTAGCAATAAGGGTTAATTGGGTGCTGAGCTTAGTTGGCCAATTTAGGAAGAAATTAACAAGAATTAATTAGGTGTTAGTCTTAATTAGTTTCTTGGCTAAGTGGTCAAAGAGGGAATGAAACAATAATGTCAACGATCAGTCACAGAATTGGTTGTAAGAGTCCAATGGATTGAATCTTTCTCATTTGATTTCCCTTCCATTTTTTGTTCTGTTTACTTGCACTTAAACTGTTTGTTTAAATTCTTATTTCTAGTTAAAATCCAACCCCCATTATACACTCAAACACACTAAAATTGATTACTGGTCTCTGTGGAATTGACCTGGACTCACCCTAGCTATAAACTTAGGTAGTTTAATATTATTATCTTTGCCAATCTCGATAACTGTCAATCAGAGAATGGAATTTTAATTTTCCAAAAGAAATATATTGAGGAGATCTTGAAAATATTCAAAGCAGATCAATGCAAGCTAGTTATCACTCCACTCCCAATTAATGTGAAGTGGTCCTAGGATGATAGCTATGAAAAAGTTGATGAAGGAAATCTTTGATTGGTAGTTTGTTGTATTTGACTGCAATAAGGCCAAATTTGATGTATATTGCAAGTATGTTGTCTAGATTCAGTCATGCCCTATGTTAAACTCATTTTGGAGTTCCTAAAAGGGTGCTAAAGATACTTTAGAGGAACTTTTGAATATGGCACATGGTATTAGTGTATTGAATGTCATGACTTAGTCGATTATGTTAATAGTGATTGGGCTAGTTCTACAGATGATATGAAGAGCACATCTGTATATGTTTTCTCTCTAGACTCAAGTGTGTTCTCATGGAATTCAAAGAAGCAAAGTGTTGTTGCCCAATGTACTACTGAAGCAAAATTCATTTCAGCCTTTAATAGTGTCAATCAAGCTATTTGGCTTAAAAAAATTTTAAAGGATTTAGGCCAACAACAAAATGAACCAATTGTGATTTTTGTGACAAGTCAGCAATTTCACTAGTGAAAAATCCTGTTAATCATAGGAGGACCAAGCAAATGAAGATCAAGTATTGTTTCATGTGTGATGATGAAAAAGAAAAGGAGATTAATCTTGTCTACTACTGCATTAACAATCAATTTGCTGATTCATTCACAAAGTTCTTCCAAGACCAAGATTTAAATTTCTAAATGCTCTTTTTGGTGTTTCAAATAAAAACATCAAGAAGGAGAATGCAAAGTGTGATACTTTTACTTGACTTTTATGAGTCTTTTTATGTGTATTTATTTATTTGCTTATAGGCCATTGTTAAAATAAATATATATATATATGTAGAATGTAAATGTGTGGTTGTAGTTATGGATAAACATAACCGAAATGTCAGATTTTTTCTACTCTGCATCAGCCCCTTCCTCTCCCCCCCCCCCCAATTTTTGACTCCCTATTTATAAAAAAGTAGAAGAATCCCCAATGTAATGTACTCTGCAACATATACAGAGCTTATGTCCGAAAGCTTTGCTTATGTAAAATTTATGTGTATAGAATGTACCAAAAGCTTTAATTGAAAAAGTTTATGTTTGTAAGTGTCTCGCAAAGCTGTTTGATCTGCTATGCGAGTGTTTGTTTAATGCAATTTTATTTTACATATTTGATGTCATCAAACTCTGATGTTTTATGCTTAACTCATTGAGTCTGCTGAGTGAACTGATTTATTTCATCTTTGAGTTCTTTCTCTTCACTTTTTTTTTTTTTCTGATTTAAAAGCAATAAGCTTATGTTGAGGTTGGTTAGTGATATGGGAATAAAATGTGCTCTTTTCTATTGAAAGAATCTCCAAGAGATTTAATTATTTTACCTAATTATGTAAAACTTGTCACAATATTTTAAACTTATGTCAAAGTATCATTATTAATATTTGTTTGCTATAAACTTATAATTTATAGCAAACAAATTTAGTTTCCAAATTCCAAAACTACAATTAGATCCATCATAAATCCTTTTAGGATGTTTTGACAATATTATCAAGTTGTTATATAAATTTCTTTTTTTATTTATTTGAAAACACAATTATCCATCAATTATTTCTAAAAATATAATATTTTTATATTCTTTCCTATGAAATTTTGGGTTATTACATATTAGTGGCAAGGCATTCATGCCCCAGAAGTTTTTCTGGGGGCATAGACACCATACGAAATAGTTTTAAAAAATTGTTACCTATGTTAAAATACTGGTCACATAGCATTTTAGCATTTGCTTATGAATTTATAGTATCATTAAATTAAAATTAATAATTTCAAAAACTTCCCATTATATATTTTATTCAATTCATTTTAATTCTATGATACAACCAAATTAAATATCATCATAACTCTTTAACCTAATCAAATTAGTTGTCATCCTAATTTTTCATCTAATTAAATCAATAAGTTAATTTCAATTCTAAAATTAATTGCAGAAAATTCAATAATGATAATATTAATATATTCAAAATTTTCTATTTCTTATTAATAAATATCATATTTCAGTTAACTTGAAATTTGAAATTTCAAAATTAACATGAAAAATATTATTTCTTTTTCATGTGTAATTAAAATAAATATAAATATTTCATTATTATTTAAAAATAAATATAAATTCATTATAATTAAATATAGTTAATATTTTATTTTATAAATGTGTTTAGATTATTCAATTATCAACTAATTAAAACAAAATAATTACAATAAGTTTTGCTTGGTCACATCCTGAAAATATTATCTATTTTCTATTTATAACTAAAATAAATAGAAATATATTTTCTAATTTTAAGATAAGGGTAATTTCATTTTTATTCTATAAATATTTTTAAATTATTTAGTAATTAACTAATTAAATTAAAATAATTATATATTCTAAAATAAATTTGTATTTTATTATAACTTTAAAATAAGTCAAATTAATTTTTAATCTATAAATATGTTTAAATTATTTAATAACTAACAAATTAAACTTAAAAAATTATAAATTGTCTATCTTGATTTTCCAAGCGAGACAAATGAAGGGTTTTGATTAAGTATGATTTTAAACAGGTAATGTGAAAAATGAAATCCGATGAAAAAGTGACACAACATGATTTTAAATAGTTCACATAATTAGAAACAAGAATGAAGCTTTCCTGAATTGAAAAAAAAAAAATTTTTTGATAGATTTAACATTGTATCCTTAAAAATAAAAATATGTATACCAAGTTTTCAGGAACGTAAACAAATCGTCCATCCATTAAGTAAATTATTTATCCAATGATTTAGTCATTTAAATGTCTAGAATGTGAATGCACAAAATAATTAACAATGTATTGAATCTCAACATTATTTTTTGTTTTTACTTATGCGTAAGATAAATTGTTAATTTAGCATATGGATTCACTTCCATGCCTACACTTTGAATTATGATTTGACAAATTTAAGCCCAAATTGGATTCCGTTTGCATTCCTTGCTTTTTGTTTTCCTCGCTAAGGAATTCAAAAGCTTTGGTTTATTTTCTTTTGTCACCATGCACTTTGATTACGTGTACACTCCCTTTGTATAGACTAGAGCTCGAGCAGGTTGGATTACAAGAAAGTTGAAGTACAAGTTCATGGACATAATCGGATGCATGTTGGTGCATAAAATCTTACTAAATTTTGTATTGGCCAATACTTTAAAGAACACAGCGTATATTCTGAATCAAATCTCTAGTATGTCGATACTTAAAACCTTATATGATTTGTTGTATGCAAAAAACTCAGTCTTAGGCATTTCCATGTCTAGGGTTGAAAGGCTAAAATGAAGTCATATGATCCATTTATTAAGTAATATGATCTAAGGATTATTGATAGTCACTTTGTTGGATGTTGTAATGGCTACAAAAATAGTAAATTTTATTGTCTAATCTATACCACCAAGGTTATTGAAGGAACTTTATTTTGTTTATTAGTTGAATAGTGGGAGTGAAAGACCATATAATATCTCTCTTAGAGATATACAAGTTGCCAGTCCACTAGAACCATCACTGGTTGAAACAAACTAAATTAATCTAATACAATATGTGGTAAAACCGATTATGAAAGTTGGAGAGTTTAATACTCTTTTGGTGGTAGAAAAGAACAAGTTTTGTAAATGAAATGCCTCTGAGGAAATCCTAGATGACTCACAGACCAGGAACTACTAATAACTATGTGGTATATCTACAAGAGCACAAATTTGATGTCAATGATGGAATTGATCTCACCAATTTTTCAAAAAGCCATTTCAAGCACTAATTCTTTAGAATGGAGGAAGGCTATAAATGATGAATTATTTTGATGATCCAAAATGATGTGTGAGATCATATAAAGTCATTTATTGTTGCAAGTCTATTGGATGCAAAAAAGTGTTTAAGACCAAAGGATACTTAAAGGGTGATTGAGAGGTACAAGGTCATATTGGTAGTAAAGGGCCACATTTAGAAAGAAGACTTTGATTGTACAATATTTTCTTATTTATTTTAATTAAAGACTCGTTTGGAATTGTTATGACACTGGTAGCTTATTTTGACTTGGAGCTCCACCAAATGCATGATGCCCTTCTTGAATGGTGATTAGCCATAAATTATTTGTGTGAACTAACTAGATGATTTCCAACAGAAGAGTAAAGAATACTTAGTGTGTAAATTTAAAATATTCATATATATATATATATATATAATTTAAATTAAGAGTCTAGATAATGGTTTATCAAGATTATTGAAATTGTTGCTTCTCTTAGGTTCACAGAGAATGATGCAGGTTGCACACCTGTTTTAAATTGGGTACGAACATGTATGTGATTCTAGTCTTATGTAAATGATATTTTCATTGAGAATAATGTTATGAGCTCTATGATTGAGATAAAGGATATATTATATAGATATTTTAGATATGAATGATCTCAATAATGCCTCTTTTGTGCGGGGCACATGGATCCATCATGGCAGATCTCAAAGTTTATTTGGCTTGTCTCAACAATTATATATTAAAAAGGTGCTCAAAAGGTTCAATGTATTTTATGTACTCTCCAAGTATTGCACCCTTTCACAGAGGTGAGATTCTTTCTAAAGCCCATTGTCCTAAAAATAATAAAGTAGGTCCCATATGCTTCAATCATTGGTAGCCTATTAAATGCTCAAGTATGTATACATCTTGATATTGCTATCGGTTTAGTTTACTTGGGAGATATTTAATCAATCTTGGTAAAAAATGTTGACCTACTACAAAGAAAGCTATAAAGTACCTATAAGGTACAAATAATCTTTGTGCTGACCTATTGCAGATCTGATTGTTATAAGTTACTTTGACTTTAATTTTGTAAATTATCTAGATGACAAATAGTTAATATCTGGATACATCTTTATGATGATAGTAGGAGTTGTACTATGGAAACTATCAAGCAATCAACTACAACACCTCTACTATGGAGCCGAGTGTGTAGTATGTTGTGAAGTCACTTGTAAGGCTATTTAATTAAGGAATATAATATTTAGAATCAAAGTTGTAAATAGCATTTCTAGAACCTTAACCATATGTTGTGACATTGCTACCATAGTAAACTTCTCTCAAAATAATAATAAAGTACAACCCCACACAAGTATTTTGATATTAAGTATCAATTGTTAGAGAGAAGATACGCAAGTATTTTACATATTGCCATGGATCATATACTTGCAAATTCACTAACTAAAAGTTTAGGTGTTAAATTGTTTACTAACAAGTGACTATAATGAGTTTGGGTAAGCCTTTCAGTATTCAGGATTAATGGGAGTTTCATATTTCTAATTGAAATATTGTTATCTCGCGATTAGTTAAATATTAATAATATTATCATATATTTCATATATATACATCTATGACATTATTGATTGTGCACATTTGTTTTATAGCATATCAGAGGAGATATTTAAGCCTTATCTCATTATTATGTTGAGATACATTCTTGTTTTGGCATCTTGGACAGATGTATGAACCATTCCGTAAAGATATACGTATGATCACATCTTAATGTGTATGTCTGGTTTCTTACACATTCCACATTATGTTTTGGTCATTTGTAATATAAGTATTCAAGACATGTATGATATTAGCATCTCTATTGAATATAATGATCTGTATTATTAGGTACTTATGCTTGACCTGTGGTTGTAATGGTGTCATGGTTATTGTTGTTGTTATTAGTGATATTCATTGTTGTGGCCATATATTATAGTTTAATTTTTTTATTTATAAAACTATATTATCTAAGTTGGAGATTATTAGAATTTCCAACGCAGACTATCATAATTTAACCAATTATATATTACTGGATTAAATAAATATCATGACAACTAATTATATTGGGTCAATTAATTAAATGATCAAACTACTAGATCTATAATGATTCCTAAACTATTAATGGACTTTAGTGGCATGGGCCTTATAATTGGACTAATGATAATGGATCAATTGGCCTAGTAGAGTTATAATAAGGCAAATTCTTATTTATATCCTGATAGAGTTATAATTATCCCATTAAGATTTCAATTTTACTTTCTCTCCCTTTTACTATATTAGATTTATAGGGAGTGAACCTGCTACAGAAGTATTTTACTATAATGGATTCTTGAATAGTGTCAAGTGTGATTTTATTATTTTATTCAATTAAACTTTATTTGTACATGTTTGATTGATACTTTGTAACATGATGTTAAATATTAAAATAATTGATTATTTTAATTTATCCAATTTTATCAGACATTAAACTATTAGTTATTTAACACATTAATAAATAAATTATATTTTTAAAAAAGCATCCGTTAAAGTGAATTGCTTTGGTATTTGGAAAATAATTTAATCGTTTTCCGTTATACATTAAGCTTACATAAGCATTTTTCTAAATTGGTAATCACCGTAAAGAAGATTAATAAATCACGTGATGCTGATTTGAAATGGAGAAAGTCTTCAATGCTTTGAGAGAATCATATGTTTACAGGATTTTTTGGGAGGTAGTAAGGTGAATGATACTAATTTTTATCTTCAATTTAATAGAAACTACCAATTTACACCTGCTTTGATCCAATTTCAGATGTAGATCGAAAAACATTTTGTTTGTGGTTCTTATTACTATTACAATCACAGTTCATCACAACGGTTTGATTTATTGACTTATAACTTGGTCAGAAGATCAAGGGTCAAAGGGTCCATGTGACTAGGGACCTAAAATGAAGGGTCAAATAAGAATATTTTAGAGAAATTCGATTCAGTTAGCCTCCTTTGTCCTTTGAAATGCACTTTCCACTGAGACGGGAATAATCAGAATGTGGTGTAATTTCTGCTCATTTAGGGCTTTCTATGTTTTGTGGGAAACTATCTTAAAATATTTTTTATAGAAAAAATTTATTTATATATATAAATAAAAGAATTTATATTACTTATATATTTTGCTTAATAAAATAATTCAGGCTTAAATAAAGAAACATAATTTTTCAACAGGTAATCCAACAAACATGCATCTCGAGGAAAAGCAATCAAACATCCACTGTATTGCCACGGGATCAACTCATGCATGTGTCAAATTTTACTGAATGAAGCATAGAATTGTTCTTTTTATTATTTTAAAAAAAATAAAGACATAATTTTTATTTTATGACACACAATTTTTTTAATACTCATCATTTCAATAAAAAAGATTTTTTTTATCTATCTCTTTTAAATCATATCCTCCTTTTCTTAAAAGAGAGAGAGAGAGGGGATTTTTTTCATTGCTAAAGCTCATGCCAATGAAAAATGAAAGTGTCAAAAAAGTTGACAAAAATTTATATTCACACTCACATTACCTTCAATCGCTAATTTCAGTTAGGGATATTCTCTGCAAATTCCCTAACTAAATTTTGAAACAAATTTAATTTGAAATTTTCCTTATTTCGTTGCCAATTCCTTTTCTAATTGTCTACTTTATTGAGGAATTGTTTGTCCCTAAATAATCTAAAATAATTCCAGTAATGAAATTTTATATTTAACAAAAATCAAATATGATTAATTTATAATTGTAATTCCTGTTACTATCACAATCCGAATTCATCGCAGCCTTGTGATTTGTTGAATTATGGAACGATCAGAGTATTAAAGGATTAAGAGGGTCCATTGTATTAGGGACCTAAAATGAAGGATCATACGTGGCTTTTAATTTGCGGAATTTTTTGCATATTCATTGAAATATTTTAAAAAAATGTTAAATTGTTATGCTTAATTCAAGACTAAGAAAGATTTATTTAGGAATGTAAACATTCCTAGGAATATTTTTAACCTAATATTTCCCCAAAATATTCCAATGGAAGAAGGTGGATATCCTACATTTTTATCATATGAGAATGTTTTAGTAATATAAAAAGACTATTTTATCCACTCTTACATTAAAACTTTACTAGCATTATTATATTAACTCATTATTATTTATTGTTGTTGACCACTATCTACCGCTATTTATTATTGTCCATCACGACCCACCACCGTTAATCATTGCCTTTCATCACCCATCACCATTGATCACATCGTCCTCCACCATTCACTATCTATGATTCAATTTTTATTTATTTAAATCTTTTTTTTTTTACGATCTAAAATTAAAATTTTCTTAACATTTTCAAATATCCAATACCATTACATCATACAATAATACAATAATAAGCTCGGCAATATTAACATCGCAAACGCCATTATTAGCCCTTGATTAGGTCATTCTCAGCTGTTGCAATTGACGAAGAGTATAATATCTTAATTTATATGTATAGTTATCTATCTTTGCAATCAGGAATGGAACAAACTCTAAATTATACTATTATATATATATATATATATATATATATATAAACTAGTTTCTACCTAATGCATGAGTTTGATTAATTTTATTTGATAGTAATTTATATTATAAATTTAAAATTATAATATATTCAAATATTGGCAAACCACCATCATATTTTTACCTATTATATGACTATATAATTGATATAATTATATTCATGTTAATTATGAGAAAATATTATATATATTTTTTTAATTTAATAAGTTGTTATATTAATATTCCTAATTAGCTATATTTATCATTTCAAAAATATTTTCTTGATATGATAACCTAGGTGGATTTATTTACAAATTATTTTGTTTAAAAATTCAAATTAACTACTTTATTCAGAAGTTTTAATTATTTAATTAATACAAATTTATACACTATCATAATTAATATATTATTTAAAAATATACATTTTAGAAGTATTTTTTATGAAGTTTATGAGATATTTTAAATTGAAATTGTGATAAGTCCTCAAAAATCATAAAAAAAAATTTTTAAAAAAAGGAAACTATGTAATATCAGATTTAGTATTTTATATTTAATGATAATATGCAAATTTAAAAAGTGAGAGTTTTTACATAAATATTATTTATCAAATCATAATTAGGTATTACTAATCATATTTTAATAACTATTTTATTTCTATATAAATATAATTTTTTACTTATATATAAATTATTTAATACATATAGAAATAATTCAAGTTAAAATCTATTAGTGAATGTAAATTGAAAATTAAATGTTGATAATTTTATTAAATATTTTCTTTTGAAATAGATAATTTCCATAAAGACTAAGAATATATCATGTTTGTTAAAGTGGTTTACGATTTAAAAGTTAAAGGATATATTATTAAAATTATTTAAATTTTGAACTATGTAATTTTTTAATATATTAAAATATTTTAATTTTTATTTTAACATTAAATATTTAAATATAATACCACCAAATTCTAAGTTAAAAATCATTTTAATAATATTAGAATGGATATTAAAATTACATTACTCAAAATAAATAATAATTCAGATATTAAAATTCAAAAATTAAAATATTATTTGATAATTTAAAAAAATGAAAAATAAATTAATAATTCAATAATTTAATAGCAGTAAAATTAATAAAATAAGTTAAAAATCAATTATAAATAATTTATTATTAAAATAGATAAATACAAAAATTTTATTCAAGATTTAAATTAGAATAAAAAATTAAAATTTCTTCTTACTTGTCCCTTCTTGACAAGTGGAAGACTCTTATTATATAATAACATTTAAATGAAGATGAGTACTATGAAGTGTTATAATATTAGAGAAATGAGGAATGTCAAATGTTGAGCCATTTCTTCCATGTTAAATCCTTAGAGGCAATAATTATTTATTTGGGACTTCTAACTATATTATCAATACTGAATTGGGAGCGTATAAGGTAATGTCTCATTAGCAGGAATAGTTATAATATGGAGTTTACAACCAGTAGAAATGAACTAAGCAATTTAATTTCCTGCAAAGAGATTTTGTTAATTAAGTGAATCAGAATTCTCTCCATATCTTCTCCATCACTCCATTCATGGATTTCTGCTCTAATAAGCGAAGGGTCTTTGCGAATTAAGTCCCGCAAAGGGAAGTTCTTCCTTGGCAGCACAATGTCTCTTTCTTTGAGCCTCAAACTTGGACAGTAATCTTCACAACCATCACCAAAATAAATGATTTTTTTCTTTTCTCCCAAAGAAATTGAATCTTGAATCTTTTGTATGATTAGACCCTGCAATTTTTTTAAAAAAAAACATATTAAATAATAATCTGTCACAAAATATTAATAAGAAATAAATTTAATTTAAATCCCTTCTTCATTTAATTTATTATTATTTTATAGTATTTACTTCTGGTTTGCTATCACAAAAAAATTATAATCTATTCAAAATCATATTCATGTTAAAAATTGTACATAAGCCTATATTTTAAAATGAAAAGAGTTTTAATTTTTTTTTTAATACTTTCAAACACTGGGTTAGGGATGACATCAACAATTCATTATGCTTGACAAATAGAGATTTAGACAATAAGAATGTTTAATTGGTAAGGATACTACACTCCGCCGTTATAGGATGCAGTTATGAACAAACTAATCAATTGAAGATTATATTTGATTCTGACAATTTTATTGTTATTTTCTTTTGATTTTAAATTTGATTCAATATAAATGTAAAATAGTTTTACACTATTATTGAATAAAAAATGACATATTAAAAAAATAAAAATAATTCAGAATTTTTATTAACAGTAAGAAATATTTAATATATGATAGTGTAAAACTGATTTACATTTATAGTAAATTGAATTTAAATCCTTTTCATTCTAAGAAGAAAAAAAATGAATGAGATGTAAGAAGTACATACCTTGCACATGTTTGGAGGGCAAAGAGTGCAGCCATGGGAAGCTATGTTGAAATTATGGTAAGGAAGGACTCTTAACCTTCCTTCTTGGTCAACATAGCTTGGATTTGTAATTATCTCTGAGAAGCAATGCCTAATTTCTAAATTCTTTAAAATTTTCTCAATGAATAATGTATTTGCATCACTCACAATTCTTAAATCACATCTGAAAAAAAAAATTCAAATACCATCATATATTTAAAGACTTTGTATATATATATATATAGAGAGAGAGAGAGAGAGGAGAGTTTTTAATTGATAAACTTCCAGAACAAAAATTTATTTAAAAGTCGAGAAAAGGGCAACGCAAGGAAAATCATAAACTCTCTTTTCAACTTTTAAATTCATTTTTGTTCTGGAAGTTTGAAGTTTATCAATTAAACGCTCTCCTCTGCATATATAAAGCAACGCAAGGAAAATCATAATTCCTTTTTCGACTTCTAAATACATTTTTATTCTGGAAGTTTATCAATTTAGTCTCTTTATTCGAAATATATATATATATATATATTTGAAATTAACTGATTTTGTAAAAGTAGATAAATGTAAATTAATTTTTTAAAATTTGATAAATGCAACTTAGTTTTATATTATAATTAATTAGTCTAAATCTTGATTAAGAACTACTTTTGAACCAAATTTTAATATATAAATTATGATAAATATAATTTAAATTTTAAAGAAACAGGAAAGAGAAAAAAATAAGTAAATATCTTCAAAAGAAAAAAAATGAAATAAATTAATTTTTGAATAAACTTACTTTTGAACTAGTTTACAAACAAAAATAAATAAAAACTGACATTTTTTTTTTATTTTTAAACACTTAAAAATAAAAATCCAACGATAGATCTAGTTAGTGTAAGATAAATATTCAAAGGGGAAAAGATACTAACCCAAAAGCATGGGCTGCTTTAATGGTAGGGACAACTCTAGGATGTGTAGGAACCCTCTGCAGCACTTGTTCGATGTCTTCAATGGTCTTCCCTTTCGAATGAATCTCTTTCATCACTATATCCTATTAAATCAGTAATAACAGTATTAAAAAAGATTCATCTTTGAAGAAAGAATCAAAATCAAAACTAAAAAGTCAGAAAATTTCAATTTTGAAGATATAAAATCAACACAAAGCCATAGAAAGAACACAAGATGAGAGAATCAAATTTACAATTGAAATTGAAAAGCTTACCATGAGAGAATTCGAAGGTAAGACGGGAAGAAGTTGATTAAAGAATCTTGTATCACTCAACTCATCAACAACCCAATAATCACTATCACAATCGATAATGGTTTTGTCGAAATCGTAAACAATTACAAAATCGGCCATTGACTCTGAGAACCACAAGAATAGGGTTTATGTCTTGTGTATGCTTATTACTCTCGGAATCTATGCTGTTTTCCTGGGCTTGAGCTTATTTATACTCAATTTACTACTTTGACATTGAGGTGCCCTTTTTCCAATGGAATATTTCCCATATGAAAAAAAAAAACCCCCAATCTCTTAATAATACTGTCCTGTATAATTTTGATTCTCTAATGAATAAATTGATTATATTTATTATTTCTTAAATATAGTATTTTATTTTGACTCATGTAATATAAACATTGGACCAAATCAAATATATTTTGATAGTTTTCATCAAATTAAATGAAAAAATCACTTTATAAATTATTATAGATGAAAATTAGATTTCAACCGCATATAAAAACTTTCCTGCAATAGTTTAAAATTTGTGATTTTTCTTGATATAAAATTAAATCAATATATATATATTATTTAAAACGAAGACATCTCATCAGTCACATGTTATCATCAAATATATTTTTCCCTCTATTTTTTTTTTTTTTTGGGTAAGAAATCATTCATAGATTTTTTATGCAAAATTTAGGCTCAAAACAATACATTCAATGTAGTTATATACAGTTAATTATCCTCTAATTTATTCATTTTTATACTTTTTTTATTTATATGCAGATTTTATTGTTTCATTTATCTTCATTCTTCAATCACATATTCTTTATATATTATTAAACGATCTATATTCTACCTTTGTTAGGGAGATTAGTTATATCTTAGCAATTTAAGTATAAGGTATCACCCAACATTATCGTAATGAATTTGAATATTCATTCAAAGAAAATATTACTTCCAATAGGGAAAAAATATTTTCCCGTTCTCTATAGAACACTGTTGTGTATAATTTTGATTTCTTGATAAATAAATTAATTATATTTTTTTTGGTAAGTGTAAGGGGCAAAGGCCTAAACAAAAGAAAGGCAAAACTGTATCGTATGTTTACGGGGTAGTCAACCCTAAGATAAAACTATTTTTTCAAATCAATTATATTTGTTATTTCTTAAATATTGAATTTTATTTTGACACCTTTGATATAAAGATTGGATCAAATCAAATTCATATTATTAATTTTCATCAAATTAAAAAAAAAATAAAGTTAGCACACAAAATCAGGTATAACTTGTTTTCTTACTTTAAGTATGATATGTGTCCTTACTTCTACCTAATAGAAATAAGGTAAAGTTTCATTGGCAAATTGCTTCCATTGAGTCAACAATATTCAAGAACTGGATCCACTTTTGTATAGAAGGAGGGAATCCAGCCTCTAATGAAAAAATATGAAGAGATTTTTGGGTTGAAGAATTTGTCTCTTATCTTTCAAATATACCCTTATATATATATATAAGGAAGTATTACTATTCAGTAAGAAAGATCACATTTTCAAGTGAAATTTACTTCATTCAAGTGAAAATAGTGGAATGCACAAAGCATGATGAAAATATACCAAAGTGCTATGAAGTTTATTTGTGTCAAATGCCAAAGATTATGACGACAAATTTGTATACAAATGGTCTATTTATAATTCTTAGATAACTACCCCTAACAAATAGTTTACAGACATAACTATCTCCTAGATCCTCTCATATACATAACTACCTTTTTAAATACAAATATAAGAGAAGTTAAATTACAAAGAGAGAGGATTGCAACTAACCAACGTTACATAACTGTTGCAATTCACTGCAACCATATCAACTGCTACGCCATGTGTCATAACCAAGGTTATCGAATCGTGAATCGTATCGCGAATCGATTGATCAATTTTTTGACTCGTGAATCGTATCGAACCGTGAATCGGTAAGATTCCCAAAGTAATATAAAAATGATATATTTTATGCTACATATAATAAAATATAAATATAGATGACAAAAAA
>JANHAO010006437.1:0-21523 GCA_026873985.1 Saraca asoca
TTATATCCAATCCACAGAATGTATAGTTCTGGATGCGATAGGGCTCAATCAAATTGGCCTAGGGCACCCACCCAAACTAACACTAGGGTTGTTCCACAAGATCATTAGAATCAAAGATTTTCCATGCATTGTAGCTTACCTTGCTTGGAAAGATGTATGAGTTCATGAATCTCTATAAATCAATTTTTATTAAAATAAAAAATAAAAATCACAATATTGGTATCAGAACATCCGGTTGTAAAAACATGTTCATAGGTGTAGAACATAGTCTTTGGCATGTAACTTAAGATCTTGAATGTTTTCTTTTTCCTATGTGATTTTCATGATTGGCATGAAATTGACAAGATAATAGACTTGTATGCTAAAAGGTTTTATTTTTTCAAAAATGACTAAAAATCTTAAAAACTTTGGCTAGATTTTTTAAGCTCACAAAGTAATTCCTTGTAACTAAATTGTTTTAAGGGAAAAAATAGATGATTTTATTTGGAATAATAAAATTTATGCTTAAATTGATTTAATAAAAGGCTAAGAATGCTTATCTTTGGATTGTTTAAGCATAGATTAGTTATTTTTAATCAATTCATGTGATGTATGTCTTGTTGTGAAAATGAATATGCTAATGGGTATAAAATTGCATGATGTAGTATGGCTACTATCACAAAGGGCATTATAGCTAAGCTAAACAAAGATCTGAAGTATGATAGGGATAACTATCCTCTATGGTAACAGAAGATTCAGTTCTTGCTCACTGAATAAGATACACTCAAGATGATATCCACTACACTTTTGGAGTTTTCTCTAGAAGCATCGAATGTGGATAAGATCGAGTCTGAGGCTCTAAAAAGAAAAGATAACTTAGCTTGGGTCATCTTGCTTAGTGCAATGACCAACAATTTGATGATTGACTTCATCATACTTAGTTTGGCAAAAGAAATATGGGACATCGTAAAAACTAAGTACGGAAGTGTTTCTTTAGAGAAACAAAGGGCCTTATTCCTTAAGTTTGAGAATTATTCAAAGAAGCCAGAACACAACATGTCCCATCACCTCTAAGAGATATCTCATATGATCTCAAACTTGAAACAAATTGGATATACATTGACTAACAAGTAACAAGTGCTACAGTTATCCAATTTCTTCCTGATGATAAGTGGCACTTGATTAAGATTAATTTACACCACATTTCAGAGATTAAGACCTTTGATGATGTTTTCAGACATCTCTTGTTAGAGGCTGAGGTGATGGACATCAAGAACCCATCCAAAGCATACATTGCTAAGGCATCTTTTTCATTAAAGAAAAAGAAGAATAAGTGTTGGAAAAACAAAAAGTTCTCTGGGGAAAGTTCTAATTCTAGTACTAAGAAATCAAAAATTGATGAGAAGTGAAAGAAGCCAAAAAACAAAAGCAAAAATCAAGTGCTTTAATTTTGGCTTGAAAGGTCATTTTGCTAAGGAATGCAAAAATCCTAAAGTACAAATATTCCTACTTCTTATGCATATGTTTTGTCATGTATTTTAATGACCGAATCTAACTCTTTGTGGGTTGTTGATTCAGCAGCAACCAATCATATAGCTTGGGATTAAGACTTGTTTATGGCCTACAAAAAGCTTAGTACTGGAACCAAGTGGGTTTTTATGGGTAACGACTCTTGTTTGGAAGTAGAAGGCATTGGAATTTGCAAAATACCTTTGTCTAATGAAAACCATTTAGTATTGATAGATGTTTTATTTGTACCTGAAATAAGGAGAAACTTAATCTCCATAACTTGTTTGATGCATTTTGGTTTCAGTTTGAATTTTTATAATGGTGTATTGGATATTTCTCATAATAATGTCAAGTTATGCACTTCTTTTCTTAAAAATAGTTTCTTTGTGTTAGACACTATTGCTAATGGTAGTAGTTCTTTAGGTGATTACCTTATTGTGAAGTCAAATGATCAAGTTGTTTAGCATTTAAGGTTGGGACATATTGGCCAAAATATGATGAGTCAGCCAAAAGTAGCCTACTTGGATCATTATCTGAGATCTCACTCTCAACTTATGAGTTTTGTCTTGCCAGTAAGACTACTTGTAAATCATTTAGAAAAAGTGTTTGGTGTGATTATTCATTGCAATTAATTCATTCTGGTGTATGCAAACCTTTAAATGTGGTATTAAGACTTAGTCATAGGTATTTTTTGACATTCACGGATGATCGTACTTATTATATCCATGTCTATCTTCTGAAATACAAAAGTGAAGTGCTAAGTCACTTCAAATCTTTTGCATCTTTAATACAAAACCAATTGAACTAAACTATCAAGTCCTTAATGACTAATAGGAATGGTGAGTACTTATCTAATGAATTCAAAAGGTTGTGCGAAGAAAATGGAATAGAAAGATAACTTACTATCCCTAGCACACCTTAATAGAATGGGGTGGCAAAGAGGAAAAAGCAGACTCTCTTTGATATGATACAAACTATAATGGCAGAAGCTAACTTGGATCTCTCCTTTTACAAAGATGCTCTACTCATGGTAATCCATATTCTTAATAAAATGTTTTCTAAATCTGCCTCTACTACTCCTTATAAGATTTGGACTATTAGAAAGCCCATTTTGAGTAATCTCAAGCCTTAGGGTTGTGCAGCTTATGTCCATACTCTAATCATGAGTTTGGTAAACTCGAGCCATATGGGAGGAAATGTGTTTTTCTTAGCTATTCTAAGCATTCCAGTAGGTATGTATTCATTGATTTAAAGCAAAAGGTAAGAGGGTTGAATTTGATTCAAAGGGTGTTACATTCTTAGAGAGTAAGTTTTCATCATAGGGGCTATTGACAAGTCACAAACCCTATACAAACTTACTAATTTTGGACATTTTGTGTCAAGTGGAAGTAATGTTGTTTCGAGTGGGAGCTTAGTGCAACCACTAATGGTCAATCAAGATGGTGAACCTGATTGCGATCAACCTATGGAGGATACGATTGCTCAACATGATCATAATGTTAATCATGAGCTAGTTTACCCCATTGAGGTTTTCAAACCTCAGCAAGAGCATTCTAATTCTGATGGTGAGAAAGGTGCTAATGAGCAAACTCCTACTAAGTCTCCTCCTCTTTATTGTTTCACTCAGCAATTCAAACTACCTAAGTGGTGGATTTTGAATCAAAGTGAGGCGCACTTGGCCACATCTCTAGATGATGAGTCATGCAATTATAAGGGACCTCTTGATTGTCTAGATAGTGAGAATTGGTTAATTGCAATAAGTGATGAATTGGATTCAATATATACTAATCAAGTATAGGAATTAGTGGATCTTCCTTAAGGCTAAGAGGCAATCGAGAGCAAATGGGTTCTCAAAATAAAGAGGAATACAGACAATAACATAGAAAAGTACAAGGCATGTCTAGTTGCTAAAGGGTACACTTAATAAAAGGGGATCGATTACAAAGATACATTCTCACCTGTAGTATGGTTTAATTCTTTTAGATTGATTCTAGCTATTATTGCTAAACTTGATTTGGAATTGCACCAAATGGATGTTAAGACTACCTTTCTCAATGGTGATTTGAGTGAGGAGATTTATAAGGCACAACCAGAGGGTTTTGTCAAAAACAATCATGATAAAGTCTATATACCTAAGAAGTCTATTTGTGGTCTGAAGTAGGCTTCAAGAAAATGGTACTTGAAATTCCATGAGTCAATCTTAAATTTTGGTTTCAAGATGCTAGATGAAAACCATTGTGTATATTTGGTACATTCAAAGCATAAGTTTGCAATAATGTCAATCTATGTAGATAACATCCTGTTAGCTGGTAATGACTTAGAATTAATGCATACAATCAAGAAATGGTTGTCTTCTACCTTTGAAATGAAGGATTTAGGTGAGGCTACTTATATCCTTAGGGTTAAAGTTCTAAGGGATAAGTCTAAAAGCTTGTTAGTGTTGTCACAAGAAACTTACATTGGTAAGATTGTTGAGCATTCAACATGCACAATTCTAAGGCAATGAGTACCTCTTTAGCCCACAACTGTAAGCTTGATGGGTCAATGTGTCCAAGCACTCTTGAAGAGAAAGAGGAGATGAAACCTACTCCATACCTTAGTGTGATTGGAAGTTTAATGTATGTCATGTTATGTATATAGCTCGATATTAGCCAAACAATGGGTTTACTAGCTCACTATTCGTCTAATCCAGGCCTACAGCATTGGAAGTGTGTTAAACGAGTCTTTTGATACTTTAAAGGTACTAAGGATTATTGGTTATGTTACCAAGGTGGTAACGGTCATAAGGGTACAATGATACTAATTGGGATAGGGATAAAGATGAGTATAAGTCTACATCTAGTTATATTTTTCTGCTCAATAGTGGAGATATCTTTTGGAGTAGTAAGAAGCAAATTTGCATGGCTTTGTCCACGATGGAGGCTGAGTTTGTAGTTGGGCATTTGTTGTGCAAAAAGCCTTTTGCCTTGGTCTTTTCCTTTGAAATTTAGAAGTTGAGAATCCTAATGAGCTAGTCATTATTCATTGTGATAGTATGGTCACATTGGCTTATACAAAGGATTCGAATTATCATGGAAAGACCAAACATAGAGGGATTAAGTATAACTTTATAAGAGATGCAATTAAGTAAAAGGAAGCATATTTAGAATACATGCCTATGGGTCAAATGGTGGCAGATGCATTAACTAAACCTATTTCACCAGCCCTATTTGCCAAGCATGTTCAAGCAATAGGACTTTGTAGTCTATAGTTCCTTATTTGTATTTTTTTCTTTCTATTGTCATTTATTTAGTACCCATATTGATTGAAGGAATGTATTGTCTATGCGTTAATGCGATGAATATTATTCATTCATTTTCATGCATATTCTTGTTTTTACTTCAAAATGAATAGTTATGGTATGTCAAACATAAGTTGTGGATAAAATTTCTCATACAAACAATCTGACTCTTTTTTTTTTTTTGTAAGAATAGAGATTAGACTACTTAAGTAAAATAAGCATAGTCTACTTGTCACAGTGACATGTCATCTAGTAGAAAATATGCCTTATTTCGATGAGTGTTACAATTTTCAATTATAACAAATTGAGCTTCTTATAGTCACCTTGAATTAGCATTATTATTGCTTTATTCAGGATTGGGTAATATTAAATTTACCAAGTACATATGACTATGAATGCATGTTAACCTATATGATCGGGTGTGAATTCTTCTATGTGATGAATTCAGGTTAGTCATGACGCTGATTAACTTGTCCTATATGGTATTTGCTAACATACACTCCTAAAACTTGTTTTTATTCTCCTGTGAGAGATCATGTTTTTCTCTTAATTAGTTCAAGTAGGAATTTTAGGTGAATCTCACATTAAATTATTTAAGTGAGATATGACAATTCACTTTATGGGTAAGTCATCTATGTGGGAAGCTATACCATAGCACGGGTGCATATCACGTGTGTATAAATGACTAGATAAAGAATAGCTCGAAGTGATCCCTGTCTTCAAGTATGTAAGTTTTCTTTATGATCAAATGTGCTTTGGTCATCTTGATACTCTTAGTGACTACTGTTTGTTATTTGATGACTTGAAATTAGAATATCTACTTTGACAGGGGACCGAAATGGTTATGACAATTTAGCTTAAGGGAACTTGATTGGATAGATGCATGATTTTGGTTTATTAAATAATGATATAGAAGGAACAATCTAGTGATACATAAACATATAGATGTTATCATTTGCACTTGATAAGGCATCATATTACTTTGTGTAATAAGATCGAGTGCTATATGATTTGAAGGAAAAGTTAACTTGTTGTTTGGTATGTTTTATGAGTTAAGGATATGTTCTTACTCAACAAAGAGATTAAAGATAGCCAAACTAATATGTATCGACTAGATTTTGGGGTATCGTAGACATGGTTAATGTTCATAGAATCATTAGTTTGATAACTTGAGGGTTATCATGATAACTTGTAAGTTGTCTTGTAATCTTGTTTACTTATGACATGTAGTCAGATCTGGATTGAAGAAAAGTCTCCTATATATACTTAACAATTACATGGTTGGATGGTTTCATTTTTATGCCTAGGGTCAATTGAAAATATACACAGAGTGTATGAGCTTAGTCTTGTTATTTTTTAGTTTGAATTTTTTCATTTGATTGAAGTGATCATAAATTTCATCTAGTGCGAGTGGGAGCTCTCAGAATATTTGAGCTAGTAAGCACAAATATCCAAATGTGAGTACAAGATTACACTTGATAGATTTAGTTATTAGTGAAGCTACTAGGAATTGGTACCTAAGTGGTATATTATTTATGAACCTTGTCATTAATATTGGTCCACACTAATTAGTGATAAAAAAATCTTATAATGCAATTTCAATTCACATAACAGTTATAGGATTCTCATTTATGGCAGAATTATTGAGGAAAGATAAATATGTGTCTTTTGGTTCATTCCTCATCTAGATCGATCGAATGTGTAAGGAAGAAAAAGTGTGCCTTTTTAATCTCCTACATATGTGATTATGTTTAAATTACTAATAATAAGGTAGAAATTAACCGTACCAATAGTGGAAAATTTATGGGGCTTATTATTAGAAATTAAATATGTGTTTATCTCCCGTAACCCTTGAAGACAAATAAGAGAAAAAAATTCTTGATTCCTCATGTATGATTTTTAAACTTAATTACACTTTATTATTAAGGGATAATGATAGAATTAAGTGCTTTAATTATGACTTTTGGGGATGTAACCATTGGGCAACTAAAAGGCATGTTTTTTGGGTGATGTAACTAATGTTACTATATAAGTGAGATGAGTCATAATTTAAGAAAAATACACACACTGAGTTATTCTATTGGCTCCTGATTCAAAAGTTATACTTGGATCTCTATTGTGCAAGAAAAGGAGTCAACAAGTCTACCATTTTACTCTTTGCAATGTTAACTTAGTTACTGATTCTAGACACGTTTTTGGCACTATTTTTATCATCTTAGGACTGTTCTATAAGATCATTGGAATAAAAGATCTTTCGTCCATTATATCTTACCTTGCTTGAAAAGACAAGAGAGTTCATGAATCTCTATAAATCGATTTTTATTAAAAATAATAGCAATATAAAAGAGAAATCGTTGATGTCATATTAGAACACATGACGGTTTCTCATGAAATATTTTCCTTTCAAAATATATTTGATCCTATTTTATTTTAAAATGTAATCAGAATTCTAAAATAAGAAAACTAATAACAAAATTTTGTTTTATGTTTAAAAAAGTTTTAGATTCTTTGATGTAATATGGTATTGTTATAATTTATATTATGAGCAAATCAATTAGTTATGCCTCATTTTTTAATTATAAAATTGATTTGTTCATGTCATAATCAAATATATTTTTAAGCATGATATTATATTGTTACAATTTATATAAAAATTGCTATATGTTTTCTTTTTTAATATTTTTCAAATATAAAATAAAATTTTACATTTGAAAAGATAGATAAGTTCATAAATCTCTATAGATTATTTTTATTAAAAAAATAAATAAAAATCATAGCAATATAAAAGAGAAATTGCTGATGTCATATTAGGACACATGACGGTTTCTTATGAAATATTTTCCTTTCAAAATATATTTGATCATATCTTATTTTAAAATGTAATCAGAATTCTAAAATAGGAAAACTAAACATAAAATTTTATTTTATGTTTCAAAAAGTTTTAGATTCTTTGATGTAATATTGTATTGTTATAATTTATATTATGAGCAAATCAATTAGATATGCCTCATTTTTTTAATTATAAAATTGACTTGTTCATTTCATAATCAAATATGTTGCTAAGTATAATATTATATTCTTACAATTTATATAAAAAATTACTATATGTTTTCTTTTTTAACATTTTTCAAATGTAAAATAAAATTTTACCATTAAATTTCTTACATTGAAATTATGATTACATTTAAAATATAAAATATGAAAAAATATATATATTACTATGTTATTTTATTATTAAATTTTCTATGTTAAAATTATGATTATATTAAACATATAAAATATGAACAAATATATTTTTAAACGTAATATTATATTATTACAAACTTTAATAAGATGTATGTCATATTTTATTATACATTTATTTATAATTTATATAAAATATGAATATGATCAAATATGTTTTAAAATATAATATTATTTTGTTGCAATTTATATAAGGTTATATTTTAAATATAAAATATGACCAAAATCTATTTGATTCACAAAATGAGCCAATTTTAAATATACCATATTACAATTTAATATCATTAAGTACTTCTACTCCCATGACTTGGAATCACAATTGTGCATGGCATAATGTGAATCAAATTAGCTCAGTTGATTTAAAGCAAGTGAGATTAATTTAATTTAGATAAGAAGAAAATTTTCTCATTGTTAAGTTTAATGAACATTTGTTTTAGAATTTTTTGTATGCTCCAATTATAACATATGTTTTAAAACTTTTTCTATGCTTTAATTATAACATGTATTCTTACTTCATCCAATAAACGAGGGCGAATTGTCAACTTTTGTAGTTTTTGATATCTTGAAAATTGAAAAATTATATTTTTAATGCATATGGATCCCCTAAAATTGATAAATAGACAACAAAATTAACAATTAATTTTTATTTATTATGTAGAAGTAAGGATATGCATTACTCCCTTCATTTCATTTTATCTATCTTTTAAGATTTTGGCACAAGGATTAAGGAGGATAATAAACAACTAAATGAATGATGTTACTATTAAATGCATTTGTTCAACTACTCTATTACACCCTCCATTATCATTCATCTAATGGTGCTATCTTCTTTAACAAAAGTGTAGAATCTATGGAGTACTTTTCATCATCTTCATGTGAATTTAAGGAATCTTCAACTCTCTCTAAATCCATAGAGTCTTCCACTCTTTTCAAATATACAGAATCTTGAACTCTCTCTATCTCCATAAAATCTTCAACTTTCTCCCTTCTTCAAATTGTGAAACTGCTTGTGATTAAAACAAAAAAATAGTGCTACAAATGGTAGGTAGAGCAGAGCCATTGACACTTGAATATGAAAGGTGACGTAGTTGCAAACTTTAGGACTAGTTAATTTCATTAATGCATCGTAAGTTGAAAAAATGGTTGCTGATAAGAACTACCCATAAATTGCTTGTAAAGGGCAAACTTGAAAAAATAATTTAATTATTTGTTGGAATTAGAAAAGGGCAGTTAAAATGAAAAAAAAAATTCTAAAACATCAAATAAATGGAAAAAGAGGGAGTATATTGGAGCATATAAGAAATTATTCATGCTTTTTTATTCTACCCAATAAATGAATGCCAATTATCAACTTTTATAGTTTTTATGTCTTGGAAATTGAAAAATCAAATCTTTTAATACATATGGATTCCACAAAATTGACATATGTACAATAATAAAGTTGACAATTGACCTTCATTCATTAAGTAGGTGTTAGGACACTTATAATAGTTTGAGCATATAAGAAATTCTTAAACAATTAAGGCTCTGTCTGTCTCAACGAAAAATGAAATTTTATGAAAAATGCTTTCTTAAGAAAATACATTTCTTAAGAAAATACATTTCTAGAAAATAAATTGATTTTTTTTGTTTGGATAACATAAGAGAAAATACTTACTCTTGTTTGGTGCATAAAAAAACTATTTTGTTTTATTAAAAAAATATCATTATACATACAATTTTTCATCTTTAATACCAAGTTACACAATAATGATTTTGTTATTATAATATATTCATTATAAGAATCAATAAACTTTACTAATAAAAAAACAAAAGTTAGATGTATTTTGTATTAAAAAAAACATCTAAAAAAGAATATTCAAATATTTCTTTTTTTCACCGGCATCATATAATTCACTTTTATCTTATTTTAGCCAAAAATTTTAACAATGTTTGTCAATAAAATGTCTAAATATTTTCTTAATACAATTTTTAATATAATTATTGGACATCAAGAGAGCAAAAGTGAGAGATTGCAATATAAGATAACTTAGAAAAGTGATTTCTTTATAAGAGAAGTCACTTTCACCAAAATACACTATCATTTTTTATTGATAAGAATTTATTCCTGTTAATCAACTTTTTTATTAATTTCAAACATAAAAAAGTTAGGAAAATAATTTTTAAAAAAACATTTTTCTCTCAAACAAACAAACCCTAAGGGTCTTTTAACAAAAAAATCTACCGTAGGAATAATATCATTTATATGTATTTATTGTTATAAAATATTAAGATAACAATAAATATTCTAATTTTTTCAATGTTATATATAAAAAATATAGCGAAAAATAACATCCATTATTTTAAAAGATAAAATTGCTTTTTCCCACTAACATGATACTATGTATTATTTAGTTAATTACAAAATATATAAGTAGCATAAAAGAATTTTATATACAAATAAATATATATTTTCTTTATGACAAATGTTTTTCAAGGTTAAAACAAGAATTTTATATACAAATAAATATATATTTTCTTTATGACCCTATCGGCATAATACGAGTCTAGGCCCAGATGGTTCAAATTGCATCATGTGCTTCATCAAAAAACTCTTTTTAAAAAAAATTATATATTGTATCACGTAAACACGTATGCAACATCTTGTAAGTAAATAAACCAGGTGGGAGAGGCATTATTTTGCTCCGCACCAAAATTGGCTTAGACAATCCGTTGCCAAACCAAACCAGTACTTCTAAATACACAACTCAATTTTCTGCAAATAATCTTTTATGGGGCCTGCCAATGCTTTAGACGACACTTTCTTTTCTTTTACAAAGTTAAACGACATTATTTCCCATAATTGATGTTAATCTCCACAATGTTATCCAACCAAAGATCAATTTTTATCAAACTGGAAATAAACAGCATCACTAAGACATTTACCAACAAGAAAAACAAGATCTTCAAATTTAAATCCCTGGAAGCTACAAAAATATGAGTACAACCCCAATGTCAACGGCGGTTAAGTGAGATTTTATCAATCCATAAGTCAGCTGGCTTCTACTCCGATGTTGGTACCTCACATTCTGTCATATACTACTACAAGAAAATCAGATGAGTGACCATGAATCTGGAACATATATACACAATACTAGTGTATATTAAATAAATAGTCACCCGCGCATTAAATCGATGTCGACATGGGAATTACGCATATCCAGGGGGCGCGACACAGGCCAAGGATTCATGGAAGAGGTTGGAGTAAGATTTTGATTCGATGAAATGTCATTGAATGCAACAGGATTATGAGCTTCAAGTGGGTCTGAGTCCATTGCAATTTCTGCACCTTCTGTCCCTTCCTTTTTCTTGTTCTTTGTCTTGGACCCACCCCACAGAAAGCTCCCCACTATCACCTGTAATAATGATTCATTCAATCAACAATTAAAAATTTTATGTATACTTCCAAATTTCTGATGACATTGCTGAATGTTTTATGTATACTTCATATTTTAAAAAAAAAATGGTAAATATGATTTCCAAATATATAATATTACTGCAGTAATTGTTACCTGAACAGGACTCGCTGCAATAAGCAACCCACCAACACCTCCACCGATAACACGGCCATCAGGACTCGCAAGGGACACACTAAGTCCACCAGTTCGATTGCGAGTGCCACCATCATCAGTAAGCAAGTAAGAGCCTGACAAACACAAAATCTCGAAACGTCCCTATTGAAGACAAGACAACCAATAAAAAGACCTTTATCAATAGATGAGTTTAACAGAAAACAGGAAAAAAAAAAGAGCTGAATTCAAACTGACCACTTGAGCTGATATACTCAATGTTTAAGGTAAAGTAGAAAAGGAATAACACAAACAGTCTGTCTTTAATTATTTAAGAGATATCGATCACAAAAATAGAGATATCCTCATTCTAAAAATAAAATCTAAGCCTACCAACTATGAAAAAAAAAAGCACTTTCACTCTAAGGCTCCATTTGTTTTGAAGAAAAATATCTTCTATAGGAATAATTTCATTTGCTTGTATTTATAGTTATAAATATCAAGATAATTAAAAATGTTGTATTTAATCAATGTTAGATATGGGGAGTGTGACAGAAAATAACATCCACTGTTTTAGAAAGGAAATTGTTTTCCGTCACTGCCATAGCACCATGCATTATTTTGTTAATTACAGGATATATAAGTGGCATGAAATTCCTTTACTTATCTACAAACAAACAAATTTTCCCATGCAAATGCCTCCCAGCAAAACAGAGTCTAAATCAAAATATTAAAGGGCAGTATTTTCTTTTCCAGAGTAAAAAATGAAATTCAAATACTTTTACGACATAGCCATAGGTATGTCATGCAATTTGCAGGAATGTATTTGTGAAACTTGTCCAACAAAATTAAGATTAGTTCTCAACTCAATTTCAAATAGTTTAACATCATAGAACGTCTGAGCTATAATCAAACCAAAGTAACCTCATGTATTTGCATTTTTGGTAAAATCTTCATATCCAATCAACTAACAACTTCCATAAAGATTTGCATTTTTTATAGATGAATATATGTAGACTATATTTAGGTATTAATTAATAATTTATGCATCTCTCTATGTACCCAAATGTATATGTATGTGACATTAAGAAAATGCCAAACCTCATATGTGACAGTGCCACCTGAAGTTGATGGCTGACGAAGTGTCACCGTAGAGACTGCACCATTTGCAGACAAAATGCATACAGCTCTAGGCCCATGCTGTGAAAATGCCATTATTTTTGTGGCAATATCCTGCAGAGGAAGAGAAGCAGATATTAAAAGAAAATAATTCTCAAATCGGTAACACAAATTATACCTCAAAATGACTTCCCCAAAGAATATCAAAGAATTGAAAAGCACAGTTAATATTTTCCTTAACCATATTGAGGGCATCACCATATGCCAGGTTGGTGCTCAAGAAATAAATTAAGTATATTAGGGAAAACAGCATTTGATCAAGACAGCAGGTGATTCACTCACTCACTCCTTATGCATCCTAGTTTTATCCTTCTCTTACTATAATAAGAACCAAGCTCATGATAATGCTTGGTCCTGGTTACTAGTTAGCTTTTCTTTTTTCAAGGAGAAAAAAAAAAAAAAAACCAAATGCTTTAATAAAGTAGAAGTGAGTAACATCTGAGCCCCTGTTGAATATATAATACTATTACTGTTTCATTATGTCAAAGAACCAATTTTCATAATGCTTCCTTCTTTGTTAAGCCTGAAGACCTCATCCTGGGTACCAGTACAAATCAGAAAATACTTATTCAGAGACTTTTACATGTAAATTGACATTCATGAGATAATTTCTAGCAACTAAACCAGAGAAAAGAAATATGATACAAAATTTTAAGAAAATGCAACATACTTCTCCAACTGCAATGGTGATGATGTGAGGAGTAAAACTCATCCCAGCTGAACCAGACATCAATTCACCTGCCAACAACCATGCACAACAACAAAAAGAAAATCTTGGTGTAAATCACTTTTAACATAAATCGATTCTCTGGTTGCAAGAACCATTAAAATGCAAAATAAACGGGCAATACTGTAGCCCATGAATTAGAATAGAGAATTTACAAGGAGGTCATTACTAGCTTCGATTGCCATGTATAAATAACTATAAAATGTTAACAAGAATGAAGTGAATGAAATCTAACCTATCCTGGGTGAAACAAGTTGTGATCTTCATCCCATGAATTTAGTTTCAATAAAGAAAATGGACACAGGTAGATTTTATACCTATAAGCCAAGCAGTTTATACAACAAATAAGCCACGATGACAAAGTTCAAAAAGTGTTTTGACACATTGATGGACTTTATAATAATAGTTTATATGAGATTTCAGTAATCTTGTCTGACTAAAAATCTGCACTGCCTTTTAGGTCACCAAATTGGTTCTTTGTATTTTTTTAACTGAAAGCTTTAACTGTTTTGGATATTTGACTCGCAATATAATATATATATATATATATATGAGTATTTCATCTTACAATTGCGTTTGCAACCCAAATAAGAACTTTCCAGTTTGTTAGCGGCCCAGAGTAATTTATATAACATGCAAATTTATGTCATTGCATCTTTTAGTAATACAACTTAAACTTTAATAATATTGAGCCCATGCAACAACCTGACCATATCTTATTGTATCTACAGTATTTACCATAATTTCTTAGTTAGAAAGTGAACATTTTGCAAAAGTAGCAATTAAGAAATTTAGTAACTTTTGGCTTCCAGTAGGCAGATAGACACTACTTCAATAAATATATGATAACTGTACACTAGTTTAGATCCAGTTGGTAGCATTCCAGTTAAACTCAAAGCAAATTCTGGCTCATCTAAAAGATATCAGCTCTATCTTGGAATCAGCAACAGTTGAATTTCAGAAAATTAATAATGCAAAGTATAATATGTTTATATACAATTGGCATTGATTCATTCAAGTCAATTTCATACAAGCATTTTCAAAACCAATTTAGTTTCAGCCCCAAATTATAATCAATGTAAACAAAAGACAAAAACATTAAGTCACAATAGAGATATACCAAGAGAAGCCAACTGCTGTTTCTTCCCAGACCCAGGCGGGCGCCCTCTACCCCGCTTCTCGCTCTGTGTTATGGCCCCAGGATGACTAGATGACGATGGAGTCAATGCCAATGATACAGATCCATCAGGCCCATATTTCCTAGGCCTTCCTCTCTTCCTCTTGACCGATTCCCCAGGTGGAGGGGGAGCACCCACGTTGACACCATGAGGTGAAATTGATGAAGATTCTAATGGTAATGTGGATCCAAGTCCACCACCTCCAATGCTGGGTTGAAATGGCACATTTGGATTAGACAGTGGACGAATACTTGGTAACTCAGGTTGTCCTCCAGAACCAGGTAGTCCTCTTTGCATATAGTAAGAAGCAGATCCAGATAGCGCCATTTGGTCTCCGCGATCCATGCATTTACTTCAAACTCAAAAATCTTTTTTAAGCAACTTTGACTTCAATATTCGATATGCCAAATATTTCACGTAGCTCTGTTTTCAATTACAGTGCAATTTACAAAATCCAAAAAGGAAAAAGGAAGAATTCAGAATAGCGCAAAATCTATATAAATAAAATCCAATGTGTACTGACTTACTAAGAGTCTCAAACTGCCTAGATCATATTAGTTGTAAAGGGGAAAAAAACCTACTACAAATGCTTCTAGCCAAAATGATGAGCCATCCAGCACACAATCTTTCTCCATATTAAACATACAAATGAAGGTCGAAAATCACCACATCGGGGATATGCAAATCAAAGGGAAAATAAAAGGGGCCTAGACTCAAAGTGACCCATACATAGAGAAGACAACCATAATGTAGAAGATAGAATAATGAAAAGGATGTAAAGCCAAGAAGGCATCCACACAAGCAAGCAGGGAAAAAATGCCCCAGTCTCGCAGACCAATAAACAGACAGAAGACAAAAAGAGAAGCTATTTTACAGCTTACCAAACTATAAGAACCAACAAAAAGGCTTCATATTGACGATTAGGACCAGAAGGGCTAGAAAATGTCCACTCTCACCAACCCATCATGAACCTTAAATACCAAGCATTTTCTAAGGCAACCCCATAACCATATACAGCTAAAGCTCAACCTTTCAAGCCCCCACCAAGAATATAAAAAACTCCATAAAAATAGATATTACTCCAAGTCAATGCAAATAAAGAGTTCAAATCCAGTTTCAAGAAAAAAGCACAACATGGTATAGCATAACAGAACAACTCAAAAAAACACTGTAACAAGGATAAGAACGAGCAAAAAGCAAGTGGGGAATGTCATTGACAAAAAAAATTACAATCTTGGTCAATTGGGTCAAAACTTCATAAGGGTTTACACCCAGAAACAAGCACAAACAGAAAATGCATCAAGAATTTCAAAGGAATCATACTGACATTTGTCTACAGCTTTGAACACATCCACCTTTTGCCCCTGAAGCTGGTGATAAGAACCCAGATTGAGAAATAAACACTGCTTGCAGGGTCCGGGGAGAGAGAGAGAGAGTAACAATAACGGCACACTGTGTGTGCTGCGAACAGTAATTGCAATACAATGAGAAAAAACAAAATTGAAAAAATTGGAACTGTGCTGTGTTGTGTTCTTCAATACTCTGTGATTCTGTCTCAGCAGCACAAGTCCTTATCGGATTGCTTAAATTTCTAGGGCTGTGCTCTTTCTTCAATCTCTCTCTAAAAAATTCTTTTCTCTCTCACTCTCTCCCTCTCTCTCTCAAAAGTTGTTTCTCTTTCTCTCTCCTGTTTGGGCGATGGTGCTGACATGCTGTACTGGGATCTCAGAAAAGAGGTTGAGAAGCAAACAAACTTCAACGGAAAAGCCCTTCTTGGATAATACTGAATATTTTTTTCAAGAAATAATAATATTATATTAGAATAACCATTGATAAATCTCTGAGTTAAATACGGACTGTGGTGGGAGTTTGGGTCCATGGGGATTGATGTCAAGTGAAATTGAGTGTATCCATTCCACGCGCGGAGTTTGACGAATATTCGTTATTTTCGACAAAAGAGGAGCTCTGGACCTCTAAATCATCGGAAATATCTAAGGGAATTTTTTCAAAAGTTTAAATACGTTTGTCCCAAATTTTGTTGAAGGATATAATTCCTTCGTATTTTTAATTTAAATAATATTATTTTTTATTTGTATTAAACTGTTATTAAAAAGAAGGATAAAATTTATTGAAGAGAAGACAATTTAATTAACATAACATTTATTTAATATATTTTTATTTATTTATTCTTAGTATAAATAAAAATAATTGAAAACTATTATTAATTAAAACTTACAATAATCATTCAAATATAACTAATTAAAATAATTAAGGGTATTTTATGATTCTTTTTATTTAGACTATAATCACATAAATAAAGTATGTATCGTATAAAAATTATATCAATTAAAGAAGTGTTCATTTAATAAATTTCATCTTTCTTTTAAATGGAAAATGAACATGGAAGGTAATTGCAATTCTAAGAACAGACAGGGGATAATATTATTCAAATTAAAAATAAGGAGATAAAATTATAACTTTTAATAAATTTGAGAGATTAAAATTATATTTAATTAAACACTTTTTTATAAATTAAGAGTTTTTAAACTTCATTATTTTTACAAATATATTAGCTTCTATCGTCGTGCAATGCATGATTTGATAATTTTATTTAATAATAATTTATAATATGAATTTATATTATAAATATAATATGCATTTACCATACTTAAAAAAGTTAACTTTTTAACTTTTTAATTTGATTAAAAAAAAATTTTATATTTTAAAAATATTTGATACACTAATTTTTTTGAGAAAAAAACTTTTTTTAAAGAAATTCTTATAAATAGCTTACAGTTTATTGAATAAAGTTTTTAATTATTTTTTCTTAATTTATCCTCTCATTTTAATTGATTGATAACTCATAACTTCTTAACTTGATATAAAAAGCTCTTTTTTATATGTTAAAAATATTTGGAACACTATTTTTTTTTTGGAAGAAAAGACTCTTTTTTAAGAAATTTTTATAATTAGCTTATATCTTATCAGAATAAAATTTTTAATTATTTTTTTTAATTTATCCCCTTATTTTAATTGATTGACAATTCATAACCTAATTAATTAGAAATGTTTGTTTTCAAAAAAAAATTCTAATATTATATTATTTTCAATTTTTTTTACAATAACCAAAGAGGATTTAAAAAATCAACATATCATTACATATTTAACCTATGCCATTAATTTGATATAAATAAATAAATATATGTGAATAAATAAATATATGATGTTATAAAATATAATTAATTAAATTTTAAATAATTTTATTTTTATTTTAAATATCTTAATTGAATCAATATATTTTGATATTAAAATAAATAAAAATTAATTTATTTTATATATTATTTAATTATATTAATATGTCTTTTATATTATTTTACATTCATAAGTTAGTTTTAACAACTAATTTTATTAAACATTTCAAATATAATTAACTAACTTATTAGTTATTAACTTTCAATTAATAGTTAATAATTAGTAAAATAATTAATAATTAGTTTTATCGGCTATTGGATATCAACTAATTTATTAGTTACTTTCGTCAAACAGACTTATAATTTATTTAAATATTAATAAATTATTATTATATTTTTACCTATTAAATGACTATATAATTGATATAATTATATTTATCTTCGTTGTAATTGAATACTATATTTATTTTAATTTGATAAAATTATTATATTAATATTTTAATTTAATTAAATTTATTATTTAAATTTTTTTATCTTTTCATAAATATTTTGTTGATATATTAGGTGAATTTATTTATAAAATATTTTGTTTAAAAATTAAATTAATTACTTTATACTAGAAAATTTAATTATTTAATTAATAAAAATTCACAAATTATTATAACTAATATGTTATCTTAAAAATATATATTTTAAAAATATTTTTTTATGAAACTTTAGAAATATTTAAAATTGAAATTGTGATAACCACTCAAATGTAATAAAAATTTTAAAATAAAAAACTATAAAATATTAAATTTAGTATTTGATATTTAAATATGATATAAAAATTTAAAAAATAAGAATTTTAAGATAGATTATAAAATATTACTAATCATGTGTTTGATAAATATTTTATTTCTATATGAATATAATTATTTAATATATATAAATTATTTAAAATACTAAAAAATAATTTAAATTAAAATCTATTAATAAATTCAAATTAAAAATTAGGTGTAAATAATTTTATTAAATAATGTTTTTGAGATAGGTAATTTATATCAAGAATAAATATATATAACATTTACCAAAGTGATTTACAATTTAAAATTTAGAAGATATATTATTAAAATTATTTAAATTTTGAATTATGTAACTTATTAAAATATTAAAATATTTTTAATATTAATATTTAAATATAATACCATCAAATTTGGATAAATAGAAAATTAGAGGGAAGAAAATAGAAAAAAAAAACCTTTTCATTTTTTTGGTTAAATAGAAAAGTTCAAGGAAAAAAATACAACACTGTTAAATGACAAATTTCTCTCTTTACAATTGCAGTATAAAACAATCTAACTTATATATTCAAACATACTCTTCACAATATTTATTAAGCAATTATGTATATAATAAAGAATATTATATTAATGTTTAAAGGAAATATTTAATTAATATATAAATTTATAATTAGTTAAATAAAAAGAGAAAAAAAAATTGAAGTATACAAAAGAGAAGGTTATATATTAGTGTCCTATAAAATTTTATATCTATTGAATATAATAATTTTTATGCTTCAAATATTCTGTTTTGCTTGTGCCTTTTGAATTTCTTTCAAAATTTTAAATATCATCACACCTGTCATTTAAGAATATAGAGTTTTTTTTATCATATTGAAGAGAGTTAAATATGAAAATTTTATATATAATAATATCTAAAAGTTTATTTTATCATATTGAAGCGATTTAAATATAAAAAATTTATATATAATAATATCTAAATTTTTTTATATGTAATATGATTTACAAAAAATTTATATTTTTCTTTAGTATAAAAAAAATCTTATCAAAATGAAAAAGTCAGAATCCAGATCCCTTGTCTAACGGCTTGGGAGGGTAGTATCGGAAAAAGGAGATGTTGCCCAGTACTTGGTCCCACCTGCTATCGTAGGATGTGGCTTGAGGCTCCGCCGCAAGTACCATTACTTTATTTTTATCTTGAATAAAATTACAATTTTACATGTTAAAATAATAATAAAATATTTAAACATATAAAATATTTTATTATATTAATTATGTATTTTTATACCCAAAAAAATTAAATTCTTATTGGACTTTGTAACATATATTATTAACTAAAATTTTGAAAAGCCTGAATTTATTACATGACAACTTAAGTCCTACTTAAATATTAATTGGATTATAAAAGAAAAGTTCAACTAATGTTCAACCGTTGCAACAAGATTTCAAATATCATTTCGAATTTGATATTTTTAGGATTCAACCTTATGTTGCACGGATACATAAATATAAATATAGATACAAAAATATGATATTTTCAACATATAAATATGATATTTTTAATGTATAGATATGAAAAAATACGGACACCAACATACGGATAAACTATTATATGAAGAAATTATTATATGAAGTCTTTGATACTTTACTGGTTCAACCTATCCAATTGAATGACCTTAATATTGCCCTATTATTCAATGTCATGCTTGGGGATTTACCTATATTGCTATTATTTATGTATTAAATTTTAAGAGAAGAGGTTCAATGTGGATTTAAACAAATTAATCTGTTTCAATTCATGATTTGAATGGATTAATTCACATGACGATGCAATTGTTTTTTTTTAATATATATATGAACAAATTCATTTAATAAAAATCGATTTAAAATGATTTTAGTATAACTTTACGAAAATATAATGTCAAATATGTTGTATTTATTGGGAATATAATATATTTAAATGATTTTATATTTTTTATTATTTTTTCTATTTTTAAGTAATTTTATTATATATATATATATATATATAAATGAGTTGGCCAGCAGCTTCATTACGAAAATAAATTCATTTAAATACAGATTTAAATAGGCTAATTCATACCGACTCGCAACGTGCATGAGTCGACGTAAGTTGGTCCAAGCTAATCTATTCTCCTAATGCTAGGCATTGTGACCCACACCTAATAAATTTTAATTTTAGACTATCATCTTAAAAAATAATTAATTATTACAATAATGGTACAATATGTATTTAAAAATTTAATGTAAAGTTTATAAAAAATACATTTTTTAATATAAAATTTTATAAATTTTTATAAAAATTGTAAATATATATGAAATTTATATGTAATAATCGTACAAAAAATTATAATTTCATCATTTAAAATCATATAAAAAATTTAAAGATTTTCATATTTTTATATAAAGTTGTAACTTAATAAAGTTTTTTACAAAATTCATCATACATATCAAAATATAAATCTCTCTCTCTCTCTCTCTCTCTCTCTCTCTCTCTATATATATATATATAGATAATTTCAAAGAAATAATCCAGTTTATAGTTGATTAATATCATCCATAGCCTAATTAGTTGGAACACTAACAATAATATTTTCACATTTTAATTTTAATCTTCATTTATTTTCTTTCGTAAACAAGTAGGGATCAAATTGTTCTTGTAACACATTCTACTAAAAATATTTTAATTTTATTATAATATTAAAAGTTTAGTGTTATTTTTTTATATTTTCATAAGTCAAATATTTTAATATTATAATTAAATAAATATTAAAAATAAAATTATAATTTTTTTAATTTACCATACATCAAAAATAATATTATTTCAATAAGTTAGAAATATTTCTCCCACTAGAAATCCCACCGCACCCCCCCCCCCCCCCACCCCCC
>JANHAO010006438.1:0-21332 GCA_026873985.1 Saraca asoca
AAAATAAATGTTTAGTTTGGGCCACAATGTATTTAATTTATTGTTGCATATATGGCCCATATTGTTTATCTATAGATGCATTGTAGAAGCTGATATTAAATTATTATGATATTTATTGTATTATATTTGTAATTAAATTCTGGATGCCCAGTAGTTGATAATGCCTAGCTTAGGCCATTGTATATATAATTGTTATTTGCTAATTAGGTTCTGATGTGCATGAGGCCCTATTATGTAATAAGGCCTTGAGCATGGATGTCCAGATTATAGGGGAGATTCCGTCGAATTTTTGACAAAAATAATAGTGTAGTTATGGAATAAGATGCATGGTTAGGCTTGTAGGAGGTTTCCTATGGGTGGCCTTCTACGCCGGTTACGAACCCAGGAATTGGGTCGTGATAAATTTTCACATAACTTTATGTCATATAAATGACCTCTAAGCTTTTTGTCCTTATTTTTTACTTCAATTTGTAATTTCATCTCTACACTTTTTTTCCTTATAATTAGATTCTTAGAGTTTAATTTCGTTTGTAACTAACTCTTTGAGAATTCCATATGCAATTGTGTCATGACATAAAGATAAAGTGGAATCCCAAACACAAAAATTACTAAGAGAATAAAAAAATCATAATTTTAATTATGCATATTTTTAATTCTAATAAATTCAATTCTATTGTATCTGTTTAAATATTTTCTTCAAAACATATCAATTTGTCATTTCAATAAATAACTCTTCATTGTTATATTATGGGTATAATTATATACATCCACAAATGTCATGTTGAATAATTGCAAACAAAATCTCTAAATTAATATGTGTGTTATACCTGAAAATTGGTTCAGTCCAAGAACGTTCGCGAGAGGCTCGAGACTAACAAAAGGACTAGCTCAAGCAGCGTCCAGAGTCGTTGCATCGACGGGTTGCACCGCTAAGCGACCTTGTCAATTTAAGACTCATGTGCAAAGATGTGGGCACAAGCTTGCTATTCCCAGGCTCGGACAAGCAATCTGGTTAATGAAACACAATCTATGACCTGAGGACCCAACAAATGACTAAGTCATGTCTTGCCCCAATAGACACATGAGTCCTGCCCGCAAAAGATGGCTTGCAGCAGCCGAAAGCAGAAAATCTAGTCTATATACTCTATCTTGTACATTAAATATTGATATAATAGATTTACTGCATATGTAATTACCTTTGTACCTTCCTTACCTCTATAAATATGAGGAATGAGCCTATCTGCAAGGAGGAGGTCCTTCTAGGTCAAAACTCTGCTAAAACAGAGATCAAATATTGTAATATTGTCTTAATAACACACTACCGTGGACGTAGGGTCCAGCACTATCTGGATTTGGCCAAATCACGTTAAATCTTGTGCTTCTTTCTCTGCTTTTTCCCCCTCCATCCCTATTTATTTCATTGATTTTGCTTTATTTGAATCGGTTACAGGTCAGGGATCCTAAAGAATCCTTCGTTGGCTGGATTTTAGATCATCACCAAAATCTAACGTCAACATTTTGGCACCGTCTGTAGGGATCTTGCCTATTCTGGTTCATCTCCGTCGCAATGGCCAAGGGAAGAGTTACTAAAGCCTTGAATGCGTAACCCTATCCCCCAAATGGCCATGTCTCGACAACGGACTCTTCGACTGCTCTTGTCATCAGAGCGACTACTGGTGTTCCTCTTACCAGTTTGGTACAATCGGTTATCATCGTTAACAGCATTGACGGACTGTAAATCTGGCTCTAACGCTGGGAGAAACTTGAGCACATGATGGGAGAACTGACTAAGGCAGTCATGTTGTTAGCACAAGGTGTGTAGAGACAGGCTGAAACCTTAATGCCTGTAAATGTTATTCAGCAGCAACAAATGCACATCCGAATGATCCCAACCAAGATTATACTCTAGCTCGTCGCTCACGAGGGCAGATCCCAGGTCTCGACTCCTGCGACAATGGAGATCGAAGTGCCCAGCAATCATCTAGCCAGCACTCTGGGGTACGGAACCCATTAGTTAGAGAGCTATTTCGGAAGATAGCTCAGTTGGAGGAACACCTCCGAACTCCGGGTAGTTGAGCTCGCTGTGAGGAATGATCGCCACTCTCTGAGGAGATTGAAGCTTGACCTCTACCGCTCAAGCTTAGGGTCCATGCAATCCCATTGTATAATAAGGATTCTGATCCATATGATCATTTAGATGCGTTCAATGTTTAGATGGACTTGCAGATGATTGACCCCTTGGTCAAGTATCGGGTGTTTCCGGCCACATTGGGGGTGTGCCTCGAGCTTGGTTCAGAAGCCTCCCAACTTGCTCAATCGACAGTTAGGAAGACTATCAATAGAAGTTCATCAGCCAGTATCGAGCATTGAAGAGACAATTGGTGCCCCTTGCCACCTCTCTATGGTTTTTCAGTGCAAGCATGAGTCACTTAAGGACTACATTGCTAGATTCAGGCTCGAAGCTAATTCGATAGAGAATCCATCTGAAGAAACCATGCTCATCACCATCTCTGTGGGACTTTGCAAAGATGGAAAGCTGTATAAAAGCCTGTATAAGTCCCCGGTGAAGGACCTCACCGAGTTCTATGAGCGGGCTACCAAGCAAATTAAGTGGGAAAAGACCTTCGACTTAAAAAAATCTGACAAGAAGGATGAAAAGGTCAACTCCTCTCACGATAAGAAGAGGAGCGATACAGACCAAGGGGATCACCCCCTGAACGTGCAGCAAAGAAATTCAAAAGGTCCAAGAATGACCGACCTCAGTACTCAAGCTGTTTCGAGCAGTACAGCATGCTGTCGGATCCCCAAGATAGAATTTACTTAGCAGAAAGGGATAGGGAAAATTTCAGAAGGCCTAAACCCTTAAGGACCCCATTTAGGCAGAGGAATAAGGATGAGTTCTGTGCCTATCACAATGAGGTCAAACATGGGACGTCAAATTGTTTGGCTCTCAGAGAGGCAATTGAAGATCTAATTCGGAAAGGTCACTTGAAGGGATATGTAGTGCAACCTATAGGACAACCTTCCCAACCTAGCACTGACCAAGAGCCAGGGGGCTCATTCCGAGTTATACACTGACGTTGTATTCCAAGATTTCTGGGTGAATGTTAATATGATTATTTTGTTAAAAGCTATTTACTAATCAGCATAGTGTCAGTTACTTTCTTCTTTCTTGCATTCAAGTATTCACATTATCCGCAGCTCTCATGTGGCCAATTTCCCCAAACTTCGCTAGGAATTTTTATGCCAACCGTGACCTTTGGTTTAGTTGAGGCCCCTCGGAGCTCATTTTCAGAGAAGAATTAATGATCGCTTCACCAGTGTGGCTGCGTGCTTACTGAGGTGTGGAGACACTAAAAAACACTTACTTCGCCAGTGTGGCTACGTGCTCGTTGAGGTGTGGAGGCACCAAAAAATACTTGTTTTGCCAGCGTGGCTACGTGCTCGCTGAGGTGTGGAGGCACCAAAAAATACTTGTTTTGCCAGCGTGGCTACGTGCTCACTGAGGTGTGGAGACACTAAAAGACACTCGCTTCGCCAGTGTGGCTGTGTGCCTGCTGAGGTACAGAGGCACTAAAAAACACTCGCTTCTCCAGCGTGGCTACGTGCTCGTTGAGGTGTGGAGACACTAAAAAACACTTGTTTCGCCAATGTGGCTACATGCCCGCTGAGGTGCGGAGGCACTAAAAAACACTCACTTCACCAGCGTGGCTGCGTGCTCCCTGAGGTGTAGAGACACTAAAAAACACTCACTTTGCCAGCGTGGCTACGTGCTCGCTAAGGTGCAGAGGCACTCCTAAACACTCAACGTTAGCGTGACTCCTTGATCACTGAAGCGTAAAGAATTGATGGATCGATCATTTGCCCAAGGCAACAGAACGTTAAACCTCGTAGCTTCCATGCGAATTCAATTAAGTCACAGCTTCCATACACACTTATCAATTTGGCCATGAAATCGTCCCGAGCATGGGATCACTCATTATCAACTTCACAGTTATCATGCAGAATCATTTATTTAACTAGTCCTGAGGTCAGCCAGGATGCGGGATCGCTCTAATTCACAGTTCACTTGCGACTAAGTGTACGTGCCTCTCATGCAATTTCTCAAATATGTGCAAGTCACTCAGATTGACCAAACAATAAGCACGAGAGGAACAAAAATAATAAGCAGAAATTACAGAAAAGAAGTTTTATTCATTAAAAGGCCTCAACAAGGCAAGATTACATCAGAAAGCTCTGATTAATAGACTAAACCAAATACAAAGGAAAAACCTATGACTAAGAAGAAGGGCCGGCCTTGGGGAGTCGTGCCTTAGCTTATTAGGGACCGCACGCCGCCACTATCTTCTTCCAATGCACAATCAACGGCAGTGCTGCATCCCTTCATCCTCGACCACCTGCACCTCCTGAAGAAAGCACATCAGAAAGCCTTAGGAGCTTGGCCAGCCAAACAATTGCCTCACGGTGGAGCCTGGAGGACACAATCTGGGATCCATGCGAGATCCTTCCATGTTACTGGGGAAGATAAGTCTTCCAAGTTACATATGCAGCAGACCGTACACGCCTCTAGTGAAGGATAGAATGTCGAAAATCGTGGGGGTCTATCAGGAAACTCCATGACTAAAGAAGTAGGAGGGGTTGTGACTTCCTTATATAGAGTAGGGAATCTCTCCACGAAAGGATTTGAAACCATTCCCCCAACCGTCGTCATTAATGGCCTCAGAAAAGGCTAAGTTGACCCAATAATAGCCATTTAACACGTGTCACGGAGACATGGCCTAGGGCAGATGGAACGACAGTCTCGGGTAAAGGCTGATGACTCGAGAACTGAAGAGTCTCAACTTCCAGCCCGCAAAACGAGTTAGGGGGCTTATATTATACCTAAAAATTGGTTCGGTCCTAGAGCGCTCGTGAGAGGCCTGAGACTAACAAGAGGACCAGCTCGAGTAGCATCCAGAGTCGTTCCATCGTCGAGTCGCACCGTTAAGTGACCTCGTCAATTCAAGACTCGTGCGCGAAGACGCGGGCACAGGCCTGCTATTCCCAGACTCAAACAAGCAATCTGGTTAATGAAGTACAATCTATGAATTGAGGACCCGACAAAAGACTAAGTCATATCTTGCCCCAATAGATACATAAGTCCTGCCTACAAAAGACGACTTACAGCAGCCGAAAGTAGAAAATCTAGTGCACATACTCCATCTTGTATATTAAATACTAATGTAATAGATTTACTGCATATGTAATTACCTTTGTAGCCTCCTTACCTCTATAAATATGAGCAATGAGCCCATCTGCAAGGAGGAGATCCCTCTAGGTCAAAACTCTACCAAAACAGAGATCAAATATTATAATATTGTCTCAATAACACACTACCATAGATGTAGGGTCAGCACTATCTAGATTTGGCTGAACCACGTTAAATCTTGTGCTTCTTTCTTTGCTCTTCCCCTCTCCATCCCTGTTTATTTTGTTGATTTTGCTTCATTTGAACCGGTTACAGGTCAGGGATCCCGAAGAATCCTTCGTTGGCCGGATTTTGGATCATCACCAAAATCCAACGTCAACAATGTGTAAGCAGATAATTACAAATGAAAATAAACTATAAAAATCTATTGACAAAGAACAAAAATATAAAGATGAAATTATAAATTGGAAAAATTATAAACTAAGAGTTGAATTTAACCTTTGATTTATATATATAAATATATATATAATTTTTCTCCTTAAAACCAAACTACATCATTTTTTTAATTCAATTTTTTTTAAAATCAAGTTTACACCTTTGAAGATTATCCATAGTATCACTTCTTTTTATAATGTGATAAAAAATTATTATTTCTATTTTGATTAAACATATATTTAAATAATCAATTTTTACATTTCTTTCTTTTATATTTCACATGACCTCTTGCCTTTCTATCTCACAATTAATTATAACTTAAATTAAAGAACTTTTATTATAACTTAATTTCTTATTTATCTCAATAGTTTTTTTAACTTTTATCTTTTATGCTTAAGAAATTTTTGAGAATTACCATCATGTTTCATACTAATTAATAATTGTTTCATATCAAATTATAAATTTTAAGTTTAAATATAATTTTAATTTCCTAAAATATAAATATAATTTTGATCCCTTTTATTTAAAATATTCTATTTTAATTTTTTTAAATATTTAATTAAAACAATTTTGATTACGTCATTGATATCCTGTTCAAAAGCTAACGAAAATGCTAACTTGACTTTTTTTTCCCTTTCTTCCTCACCTAAAAGCTAACCCAAAAACATTTGCAGATTGCTTAATTAAATTATATTCTGACAGAGTCCTTTGAATTTTCATAATCAAATTATAATCATACAAACAAGATGAAATCACAGCTTCAGAAAATCCTTATACACAATCCTTAAATAATCCTAAAATAGGAATGAAATATTTCAAAATAATCAAAATCTTGCTAATAAATCAATATTTACACACTACGTAACAAAAATTTCTATGTTATTGCAAAAATTTGAAGAAAGGAAAATCAGGGGCTATTTGGGAAGCTATTTTTTTGTTCTATAAAAGCAAAAAAATCTCTTTAGTAACCTGTTTTCAAAAACTATTTTCTAAAAGTGTAACTGGAGAAATAGTTTTCAGAAAATATCAAAATGATGTTTTCCTTTGTACTATTTTCAGATTTTTTTTCAAAAATAAGAAGACTACCTGTTTTCATTAATGGCAAAGTTGTAAATAATATTAAATATATTTTTGTTCATCTTCAAAAATAAAGAAAACACTTTGTTGACGATCGATTTTGACAGCCGGTCAACAGAAGGTTCTGAGAACCAAACTATTGTGCAATTTCATGAAAAGAAAATGACAAGTAAGAAGAAAGCTCAAAGGTAAAGGTAAAGGAATCGGGGAGAAGAGAATTTATTCATGGTTCGGCTAAAGTCTAGATGACCCCTACGTCCATGGTGGTTGTATTATTTTTCACTAGTTTCTTATTACACATACATAAAAAAGTGTCTCAGCAGGGTCTTTCTTTCCTTCTTTTTCTCTTTTTTTTATTGTGGTCTCCCATCCTATTATATGCATGCTGTGAGGGTCATAGATTGTAATTTGTTAACATAAGACTATGATTACATCTGTGATGCTTATTAAATGCTAGACGCCAAGTAATAACTGTTAGGCAAATCATTATCAGACTTTGGGGGCTACTTTGCTGGTTTGTAGAGTACTTAGGCTGCATCTATCAGATGGTAGTCGTTTCATTCGATACAGAGGAGAGCTCGCTGCTACCTCCGTTGATCAAGGTCCACGAGCTTGCATCGTGCGATCTGCCACATGGTCCCTAGCGACCTTTTTTCGGATTGGGCCGTGCCTTTTTATCTTGGCTTCCAATTCTCTGGGTTTTGGCTGATCTTCTTTTGCCCAGTGCAAGGAACATCCACAACATTAGCCCTCAACTCACAGCTCGCTTTGCGAGCCGGGAGTTATCGACTTACTTTTAAGCGATGTGACTTCCGTTCATGGCATAAATTGCTCGACGATGGACTGTGTGTCTTGTATGAGGATTTCGGGTGAATAACGGTGCCAACTGACTGGTCATGTTTATCGTATGTTAATTTCAATGATTTTATGAATAATTCCACACTCTCTTGGTTCGGTAAAGTGAGGATAATTTGCTGTTTTAATAGTACAATCAAGTATGTCTGATTTGGAGACAATATGAGCCTTAGAGGCTTAATGTGTTCAGGACCAGGTGTGCCTAAGGCTGGATTATTAGCAGCTCTGGAGGCTTAGTGCATTTAGCACCAAGTGTGCCTAAGCTGGATGTTTGGAGACTTAGTACTTTTAGCACCAAGTGTGCCCGAGCTGGATTATTGGTAGCTCTGGAGTCTTAGTGCTTTTAGCACCAAGTGTGCCCGAGTTGAAGCTCTGGAGGCTTAGTGCTTTTAGCACCAGGTGTGCCCGAGTTAGAGCTCTAAAGGCTTAGTGCTTTTAGCACTAGGTGTGCCCAAGGCTGGATTATTAGTAGCTCTGGAGGCTTAGTACATTTAGCACCAAGTGTGCCCAAGCTGGAGCTCCGAAGGCTTAGTGCTTTTAGCACTAGGTGTGCCCGGGGCTGGATTATTAGCAGCTCTGGAGGCTTAATGCGTTTAGCACCAAGTGTGCCCGAGTTGGAACTTTAGAGGCCTAGTACTTTTAGCACCAGGTGTGCCTGAGCTGGATTATTGGTAGCTCTGGAGGCTTAGTGCGTTTAGCACCAGGTGTGCCTGAGTTGAAGATCTGGAGGCTTAGTCCTTTTAGCACCAGGTGTGCTTGAACTGGAGCTCTGGAGGCTTAGTGCGTTTAGCACCAAGTGTGCCCGAGCTGGAGCTCTGTAGGCTTAGTGCTTTTAGCACCAAGTGTGCCTGAGCTAGAGCTTTGGAGGCTTAGTACATTTAGCACCAGGTGTGCCCGAGCTGGATCTTTGGAGGCTTAGTGCTTTTAGCACCAGGTGTGCATGAGTTAGAGCTCTAGAGGCTTAATGTGTTTAGCACCAGGTTTGCCTGAGCTGGAGCTCTGCAGGCTTAGTGATTTTAGCACCAAATGTGCCCAAGCTAGAGCTCTAGAGGCTTAGTGCTTTTAGCTCCAGGTGTGCCCGAGCTGGAGCTCTGGAGGTTTAATGCATTTAGCACTAGGTGTGCTCGAGCTAGATTATTAGTAGCTTTGGAGGCTTAGTGCATTTAGCACCAGGCGTGCCCAAGCCGGAGCTCTAGAAGCTTAGTGCTTTTAGTACCAGGTGTGCCCGAGTTGGAGCTCTAGAGGCTTAGTGTGTTTAGCACCAAGTGTGCCCGAGCTGGAGCTCTGGAGGCTTAGTACATTTAGCACCAGGTGTGCCCGAGCTAAAGCTCTGGAGGCTTAGTGCTTTTAGCACCAAGTATGCCCAAGCTGGATTATTAGTAGCTTTGGAGGCTTAGTGCACTGAGCACCAGGTGTGCCTGAGCTGAATTATTAGTAGCTCTGGAGGCTTAGTGCATTGAACACCAAGTGTGCCTGAGCTGGAGCTTTGGAGGCTTAGTGCATTCAGCATTAGGTGTGCCCAAGCTGGAGCTCTGGAGACTTAGTGCTTTTAGCACTAGGTGTGCCCGAGCTAGATTATTAGTAACTTTGGAGGCTTAGTGCGTTTAGCACCACGTGTGCCCGAACTAGAGCTCTGGAGGCTTAGTGCTTTTAGCACCAGGTGTGCTCGGGCTGGATTATTAGTAGCTATGGAGGCTTAGTACTTTTAGCACCTGGTGTGCCCGAGCTGGATTATTAGTAGCTCTGGAAGCTTAGTGTGTTTAGCAATAGGTGTGCCCGAGCACGAGCTCTGGAGAGAGCCATGAATTATTTTCGTGCTGGCTTGAGATCGTGGGATGGCCACGAGTAATAGATCATACGGGGATAGGATGTGTAGTTTGCTTTTTGCGTTTACCATTGATGGGAGGTTTTAAGCATTTTATTTCATGCGCGTCTCTTCGATTCTATAGCCGGCACAATGATTAGTACGTGCAATGTACACGACTTGGCTTTTAATGCTAGTATACACTGGTCCGTTAGATCCTGGGTCAATTGAGGGGTTTTCGAATTTGATGGTTAGATTTTTCAAAATAAAGCCGGGAGAGTTCCCCTCTTTTTCTTTGTTTGCCAAAAATATATGCCCTTTTGCTTTTTCTCTATTCCAAGGATTATTCATCGCCCCTTCTCTAGTCCTTGCCTTATTTCCATTCTCTGATTTCATCAAGTCGGGTCCTTGGTCACCTATTTTTTCATGTTCTACCACTTTATAGATAGCTTCTTGATTTAGCAATGTGAGTTTTTGTTTCCGTTATGGCATATTATGTTTTTCATTTTTGAAATTTTTGTGGGCGTGTTTGTTGCCGACGGGGAATTGGGGTAAGAGTGGGCTTTATTTGTTCTACTGGTTAGCGATTAGGGCCTTAGGCGGCAGTGGCGAAATTTCTTAGTTCTTCGGGTGCTTTCAGCTTAGCATCTGGGGCCCTTATTTATGCTCCATGGATCTGGGTGGTCTGGTGTAGTAGCCATTCCCCTCTAGGTTGAATTATTTTTAACACAACGGCATGTTTTGTCCAGTAGCCTAATTATTTATTCTTCCTCCCTCATGTAGATGTCTCAGCCCCATAGACGCCGCCGCCACTTAATAGTTAGCAAGGACACTGAGTCTGAGGGGAGCGAGGGGACGCCTCATGCCACTGGGGATGTGGTATCCCAAAGTGGCGAGGTCACCAGTGGGTTTGTGGCCCGTGCTGAGCTGGAAGGATCCGGAGCTACCTTTCCTTCAAACATCTTCCCTCCAGTATCAAGCCCAAAGAAATAGAGGGAATTACGGAGGCGTATTTTTTCCTGAGGGGTTGTCGTGTGATGGTTCTGTCCCATAGTGATCATGCTGCATTCCTTCCTGAGAGGTTTACAACTATTAGCATCCATCACCTCAACGCAAGCTTTTGTTTCCCGATCCTTCCATACATAATTGACTTCTTGAATGAGTTAGGACTTGTGCCGGCCCAATTGACCCCTAACACATATTCTTCCCTAACCTTCCTTGCATTAATTCATCTTCAGAACAGTCTCTGTCCTCCCAGTGCAAGGGTTCTTTGTTTCCTCTATAGTATTAAGGGCGTCGGGAGGCAAGAGGGTTATTATTATCTTTCACCTCGCCCTTCGAAGTATAAAAAGGCATTGCCTCAAGGGGACGCTCGAGGGAAGTCCAACGCGGGTCCATATAAGACCCGCTGGTTCTATGTGTCCTGCCCGTCGCTGCATCGTCTTTAGCATCTTTCATTTGTGTGGAATCTGGGTGAGTGAGCTAGAGAGGATGTCAGCCTTTTATTGTTTTTATTTTAATACGGGCCTAACATTTTGTTATGCTTCCCGTATATGGAGTTCGGAAAGAAAGACCAGAGTTGAGTATGTTAAAGATCGAGGTTCTGGATCAGCTTTCGATTTCCAATGACTCTCCCAACACTTCAAGGTTCAACGAGGAGCTCCTATAAGCTTATGGGCTTTTTCTTGCTCTAGGTACCAGACTTATTAACAACTCATGCAATATCAGGGTTCACAGGTTAAGAGAAATTTCCCCGGTTGACTTTAACAAATAGGCTGCCACACCGACTCAGCCTATCCTCCCTTTTAGTCTATCGATAGCAGAGAAGATCTTGCTCCTCCCAACCCCTGCTTCAGAGCATGGAGTGATTGAGGAAGAGACGGTGAGATCTCCACGGTGAAGAGGTGAGACCTCTGCTGAACCTTCTTCAAAGAGGTGGAGGGTTCATAAAGGAAAGGAGCCCGCTACTGATCTAGCAGCACAGCTTGAGGACACTCTAGGACATCTAACAAAAACATTGGGAGCCAAGTCCCTGGCCCTTTACCACATTATTCATGATAACGTGGGCTAAATTCTGGGAGCCAACGTTGCATCCTTGGAGGACGATGGGATTCGGGGCAGCGTAATGATAGAGGTCTTGGCTAGCCACTGCTTATTGGTTAGTACCGTTCTTTTCTCGTTCTTCTTGGTTCTCGCTTGCATTCTGACCTTTTTATTATTTTCTTTAGGGAGCCTTAGAGGCTATCAAGTAGAGGAATGAATGTTTAAACTAGGAAGAGGAGAAGCGCCAGCTCGAGGCCAGCCTTCCTACAGCTACCAGGGAGGTGACAGAACTGAAGGGGAAGTTGGAAAATGTTGAAACCCAACTTCAAGGAGCTAATGCCACGGTGAAAAGGGCTAAAGAGTCTTTTGCGCATGAGGTGGCCAATTTTGCTTTGAAGTTACGTGGAGCCCATAACGAGCTTCAGAAGAGTAGGGAAGACATATTCTCTCTGACTTAGGGGGTTGAAAGTTTCCAAATACGGCTCGTAGCCGCCCAAGAGGGTAAATCATACTGTGGAAAGAGCGGAGCGGGCTGAGGAGGTCTCCAAGCAAGCTGAAGAGAGGGCCGCATACGCTGAAAAGGAGGCCGCCAAGATGAAAGAAGAGACCGCTGCTATGGTCGAGTAGGCCCGGGAGGCCGCGATTGCTCATACTACTAATAGCTTCATGTATATTCTGTGGCTAAATAGCCCGGACCTTGACTCTTTTTTCTTCGGCAGGGAGATCGCGGACATTATCCAAGGTTTCGTTGAAGGTGCTAAGATGGCTACTTCTCCAAGTGTTGAGGTCGTAGATGTTCCTCCTAGTGAGGACATGTCGCAGGTTGAAATTACTTCACTTATGGAGGAGTTAGTCATAAAGAGGTTCAAAGATCAAATTGCAGAAAATTTGCCAGCGATGCTCCCAAGCCCCCAGATACCCAAGGTCTTCCTGACACAGAGGCTTCTCTAGCATAGCATCTTTTTTATTTTCCTTGCCTTTGTATTTCCAAAATTTGTAACTGAAACATTTGGTCATGATTTTTAATTCTGCAAAAGACCTTCTTCGTCCCCTCTCTCTTCTTTCTTCTCTCTCTCTCTCTCTCTCTTTTATGTATATGTGCGACGTCACTAAGTGATCTGTGTTCTTGAGACATAGATATTATTCCTTGAATATAAATAATGATAGAAATTTCTGGAAAGAATCTAACAGGGATACAATTTGATTCAAAACTTTAATAGATAGTTACAGCTTTAACAGAGTCAAATTTGCTTTACTGATAATGAGGCCGACGATGTTCAGCATTCCAAGCTCGGGGAAACTTTGCCCCTTTGATGTTTGTGAGGCGGTATTCTCCGGTCTTTAGTCTTTCTTTTATAATATATGGTCCTTCCTAATTCAGTCCCAACGTCCTTTCTTTGGGATCATGGCCTCCTGGCTGGATGAGGCGTAGGACGAGGTCACCTGGTTTGAAGCTCTGAGCTCGTACTTTTTAACTGAAGTATTGTGCAACCCTCTACTGGTAGGTCATAATTCTCAGACGTGCTTTGTCTCTTTTTTCTTCAATGAGATCAAGGCTTGCAGCAAGTAGTTGGTCATTTTCCTCTGTGTTAAAAGTTGCTCTCCGGTGTGAGGTTACTTCAAATTCTACCAGCACTATCGCCTCGGTTCTATACACCATCGAGAAAAGGGTTTCTCCCATTTTGCTGCAAGCCGTGGTATGGTAAGCCCATAGCACTTTGGGCAGTTCATCTATCCAAGCTCCCTTTCTAGCTTCTAGCTTCTTCCTCAAGATTTGCTTGATGATTTTGTTCACTGCTTCTACTTGCCCATTAGTTTGAAGGTGGTTTACAGATGAGAAGCTTTCTAGGATTCCAAGGTCATCGTAGAATTGGACGAACTGCTCACTTGTGAACTGAGTCCCATTATCAGACACTATCTGTTGAGGGACACCGATCAGTAGACAATGTTGTTCCAAACAAACTTCTCGATTTGAGAAGAAGAGATCTGAGCTAACTCTTTCACCTCTGCCCATTTGGTGAAGTAATCCACCGCTACCACAGCATATTTACAGTTTTTGTGACCCGTAGGTAAGGGCCCTATCAGGTCAATCCCCCATATCACGAAAGGCTAAGGGCTGATCATCTGTTAGAGGTAGGTTGGGGGAGCTTGGGAGACCGTAGCAAACCTCTGACATTTGTCGCACCTCCTGACATGGTTGATTGCATCTTATTTCATGGTTGACCAGAAGAAACCCTGTCGGAGGGCCTTCTGAGCCAGTGAAAGCCCTCCAGCGTGGTTTCTACAGTGTCCAGCATGTATCTCTTTTAAAATGAGATCGCAATTGGGACCGTTGGTACATTGGAGAAGTGGGGCCAAAAGGCCCCTCTAGTAAAGCATGTTGTCTATGATGCAGTACCTAGCAGTTCGAAACCATACGTGGCACGCTTCTAACTTATCCTCAGGGAGTTCACTATACTGTAGGTAGTTCAGGATGGGGTTCATCCATGAGCTGCGTGCCACAGAAACTGACATTACAGTGTCGTTCTCCTCGACATTGGGGAGCGAAAGAACTTCTATGGGTATTGCGCCCGAAAATTTCGTATCTTTTGCCGTAACTAGTCGGGCCAGTGCATTTGTGTGTGCATTTTTAGTTCAAGGAACTTAGTTGATCTCGAACCTTTGGAATCCATGGAGCAATACTTAGGTCTTTTGTAGATAAACAGGCATCTTTGGTCCCTTTGCTTGGTATTCCCCCTTTACGTGGCGAATGACCAATTGAGAATCATTGAAGATCTTCAGGTTTTCAGCTTGCACCTTTTTTACGAGACAAAGTCCCTACGAGGAGCGCCTCGTATTTTGCTTCATTGTTAGTAGCCTGGAATTCAAGCTGCAGGGCACAGAGGATTTTATGCCCCTCTGGGCTGATTAGCAAGATTCCTGCTCCGGCCTTACGCTTGTATGAGGATCCATCCATGAAAAGTTCCCACCACAATTCTTCTAAGGTTTCTGCTTCTTCCGCCCCAGGTCCAGTGAATTTGGTAATGAATCAGCAAGATCCTATCCTTTTATTGGCGACCTTCATTTGTAGTGGATGTCAAACTAGGCAAGCTCGATTGCCCTCTTAAGCAAGCGACCTGAAGCATCCGCCTTTTAGAGGGTTTGCCTTAACGAATACTAGGTTGGGACCTTAATGGAATGGGCTTGGAAGTAAGGTCATAGTTTCCTTGACACGACAATGAGGCCATAAACTAGTCTTTCCATGGGAGTGTAGTTTTCTTCAATGCTTACTAGCCTTTTGCTCACGTAGTAGACTGGGAATTGTGCTCCATTCTCTTTGCAGACAAGGGCTACGCTAATGGCATGCTGTGACACCCCTAAATAAAGGATCAGCCTGTCGTCTTCCCATGGTTTAGATAGGAGTGGGGCCTGACCTAGATATTCCTTCAGTTGTATGAAGGCAGCTTTGCATTCCTTTGTCCACTCGAAGTGCCTTGCTTTCCTTAAAGCTTCAAAAAAGGGAAGGCACCTATCCGTTGCTTTAGAAATAAATCGGCTGAAGGCTGTGACCTCGACCGATCAAGCTTTGAACGTCTTTAATTCCACTCGACGACCTCATGTCAATTAGTGCTTTAATCTTCTCAGGGTTCACTTCTATGCCCCTTTCATTCACCATGAATTCGAGAAACTTTTCCAAAGCTACTCCAAATGCACATTTGAGTGGATTTAACTTCATCTGGTACTCTCATAGGATTTGAAACATTTCGTCTAAGTCGCTTACATGGTCCAAGACCTGTCTGGACTTCACAAGCATATCATCCATATAGACTTCCATAGTTTTCTCGATTTGGTCTCTAAACGTCATGTTAACTAGCCGTTGATAGGTTGCCCCGGCATTCTTAAGCCTGAAAGGCATCACCTGATAGTAATACAACCCCTGGTCTGTGATGAATAAGGTGTGCTCCTCATCCTGCGACTCCATGGGTATTTGGTTATACCCGGAGTACACGTCCATGAAGCTGAGAAGTTGGTGTCCGGCTATTGCACCGATGAGTTAGTCGATCCTTGGTAAGGGAAAACTATCCTTCGAGCAAGCTTTGTTCAAGTCTATGAAGTCAATGCATGTTCTCCACTTCCCGTCTTTCTTTCTTACCAGGACAGGGTTGGCTACCCAGACGGGATATCGGGCCTCCCGGATGAATTTGTTCACCAACAGCTTGTCCACTTCTTCCTTTAACATGCGGGAATATTTCATAGTTAAAGGTCTCCTTTTCTGCCTGACTGGTTGGTGGTGAGGGTCGAAATTCAACTTATGTGACGCAACTTTGGGGTCAATCCCTACCATGTCCTCGTGATTCCAAGCGAAGACATCCAAATTTGCCTTAAGAAAATCTATCGATCGGCCTTTCACATCTGAAGGCAAGCTTTTCCAAGCTTGAGACATTTCTAATCATCCACTTCACTGATTCTGACCTTCTCAAGTTCTTCGACTGGTCCGATTTCTCTATCCGTCTCCCAATCATGTGGGTCAAGGTCATGGTTAATTTCAATTGAGTTCAGGGCGCGGGGCTCTACATGGGGAGCTGTGTCCGTTCTTTTACCTTTTTCCCCGAGCTTAACGGCATCCTTATAACATCATTGGGCCGTGTATTGCTCACCTCGTACACATCCAACCCCATTCGAGGTTGGAAATCAGACCGTTAATGTCCTGGTGAACATGACCAGGTCCAAATCATTCATTGCTGGTCACCCTAGGACTATGTTATAAGTCGAGGGACAATCCATGTTCAAGAAATTCGCCAAAGTAGTCGATTGATGGTCCTTATCCCCTAAGGTAATGGGAAGCCTGACTCATCCTACGGAAAATACCGCGTCACTGGTGAAACCAAAAGAGGATCAGGTGAAGATTCAGGGTTGCTCCGAGTCAATCCCATCTGGTCGAAACACTTTTTGTACATGACATTCACTGAACTTCCAGTGTCTAGCATAATTCTTCGCACTACGATGTTGCCAATCTTAGCCCTGATACTATGGCATTGTTATGAGGGGATTGGACTCCCCGTTCATCATCGTCTACAAAAGTAATACACTTGGGAGTCACTCTTCCTTTCTTGGCAGGTTTGTCAGACTTATTGCCCACGGATAAGACGTAGCTCGTATTCCGTACGTACCGCTCCCATGAGCTACGCGAGGCTTCTGTGATGTGTGGTCCTCCGTGAATCCTATAAATGGTTCTTACCTCGGTTGTTTGTCCTGGTTCAGTGTCGGGAGGTGGTCATGCTATACGCTGTGGGGGATCATTGGCTTGACGATCGTATCACATAATCCTTCAGGCGGCCTCTCCGAATGAGATCCTCGATTGCATCTTTAAGATATTTGCATTCCGAGGTGGTATGCCCTATATCTTTGTGATAGGCACAGAACCTGTTAGGATCTCTGTACTTCGAGGGGCTCAATAGGGGCCTGGGTCGCCTAAAATTTTCTTTATATTTTTCCATGACATATATCCTCTCTGAAGTGTCAGATAGGATGGTGTAGTTGTCATAGCGACCTTGGGGCTCGGATCATCCTATCCTTGCTCTCTTTACGGGCAGAATGCCCACATTGTTGACCTGATCTACCCGCCTTTATCGTGGTTGCTTCTCTTTCCATCTCTACCAGGAACCGACTAACTTGCTTCGTTCTTCCGTCTGAATCCCTTCGAACCAAAGGTTTCTTCCCACCAGATTTCTTTCGTAGCTCACTCATAAAACTCTCTTAAGTTCTTTACTAGAGGCTTGTATATGCTCTCATATAGTTTTCTGTCCCTACGCAGTCCTGTCGAGATTACCGTCAGAATGCTATCATCAGAAGGACTTTCTACGTTATTGATTTCACATTGGAATTTGGTGATGGAGTCCTTCAAAGACTCATCCTTTCTCTAGAAGATCATTGCCAGATGGCAAGACGACGCTAGTTGCTTCCTAAAGGCCCCGTATTAGTCAATAAACTTGTTCTGACATTCTTCCCAACTACTGATACTGTGAGCTGGGAGACTTTTGAACCATGCCCGCGGCATGTCTCTGAGAGTAGCCAGGAAGACCCTGCATTTGACTAGGGGATTACTGGTCTGAAGGTCCATTTGAATGTTAAAAGTGTCCAAATGATCATAAGGGTCACCTTTTCCATCATACGGTGGGACGGTCGGGATTTTGAAGTGGTGGGGGAAAGGTTCTATTTCAATTTCCTTGGATAGCGGAGTCCTCTCCTCGTAACGACCCGATTGATCTTGGGCTGAGGGGCATTTTTCTAACTTTCATACCCTCTACATTAGTTCTTTGATCATTTGGTCTTGGCCTTCAGATCGTTGGGTTTTGCCATTATCGTGGCCCATTCTCGAGCCTTCGGTGCGGCATGAGCTCTCAGCTTGTTGGTTTTCTTTATGTTTACAGGCTTATTGTCCCCTTGTTTCAGGTTACGAGCTAGAGGAACAATCTGAACTAACCCTCTGGGTCCCTTCCCCAGTTGGTTGTTGCCTTCATACCGGAGTCTCTACCTGCAGCTGCTGGGTTGCTTCTATAACGGGGAGAGCCCTGCCTTGTTCTCGGGCCTTTTGGGTATACATCTGGGTTAACGCCTTGACTACATCAGCAAGTTTTTTCATCATACTTTTGAGCGCTTCGTGGTGCTAACGCAAGGCCTGTATGTCATCGGCCTCCGGGAGGGTGGAAGAGGCACTTGCTAAGACTGGGCATTCTTTTTTTAGCACATCTCATCGACAATCTTCATGAAGCCTAGCTCATTGGTTGCAGTGCCTAAACTCTTGGTTGCTCTTCCCCTTGCCATCGTGCTTGACCAATGAAAGATGCAAGAGCAGTTTGGTCCCATCGGGGGTGCCAAAATGTTGACGATCGATTTTGGCAATCAATCAATGGAAGGTTCTGAGAACCAAACTGCTGTGCAATTTCATGAAAAGAAAATGACAAGTAAGAAGAAAGCTCAAAGGTAAAGGTAAAAGAATCGGGGAGAAGAGAATTTTATTGTGGTTCGGCCAAAGTTCAGATGACCCCTATGTCCACGGTGGTTGTATTGTTTTTCACTAGTTTCATGTTACACATACATAAAAGAGTATCTCAGCAGGTTCTTTCTTTCCTTCTTTTTCTCTCTTTTTTATTGTGGTCTCTCGTCCCATTATATGCATGCTGAGAGGGTTACATATTGTATTTTGTTAACATAAGACTATGATTACATCTGTGCTGCTTATTAAATGCTGGATGCCAAGTAATAAATGTTGGGCAAATCATTGTCGGACTTTGGGGGCTGCTTTGAGGATTTGTAGAGTACTTAGGCTGCATCTGTCAGACGGTAGTTATTTCATTCGATACAGAGGAGAGCTCGCTGTTGCCTCCACCAATCAAGGTCCACGACCTTGCGTCGTGTGATCTGCCACATGGTCCCTAGCAACCTTATTTCGGATTGGGCCGTGCCTTTTTATCTTGGCTGACAATTCTCTGGATTTCGGTTGATCTTCTTTTACCCAATCCGAGGAACATTCACAACACATTTGTTTTCAAAATTTACATTCAAACAAGTTTTTTATTTTTTTATTCTAAAAAAATAGTTTTATTTTTAAAAATTATTTTTAAAAAATAATAAAACAAAAATACCTGAAAACACTTCCAAACAGACCCTTAGCTTTTGGTTTATGAAAATTTCAGATTATGTAACAAAATTTCCAAAATTTGCAATTTATTTAACAAAAATTACTTTCAATCTCTCTCAATCTTCCTTTCTTCGCTCACCGACTTCATCACCACCCACCACTTGCTAGCTAGCCATTGAGCCATATCCAAATTTGTTGTCGGTGTTATACTTTTTCTTTGTTCTTTGCTGTTGTTGTGGTCCTGTTTCCTAGGCCTTATATCTCCCCATCACCAAGCAGCACCCTCAATCAATTGAGTCTCAAACCTCCACCATCACACTTTGCCAGTAGAGGTTGAACCTCACTGCGCGTCACCACTCTTTACGTAATTTTTGGCTTGTTTGGCTCAATTTGTGGTTAGAAATAAGGTATGAAATCAAACGAAAGCAGAAGTTAGTGGAGTTGGGTTTTAGAAGTGAAGAGAATCGAAGAAAAAGAAAAGGGAAGTTCTGTGAGAAAAGTATGAAAAACTGGAGAAAGAAAAAGATTGTAAGGAAATGGAGAGAAAAGATTAAAAAATGAAAGAAGGAAAAAAAAAAGGAAGAACTAAGCCATATATTCAACAACTGACGACACGTAGGCAACACTAAGCGACCTGATGACATCAGCTTCTTTCATATTTCAAAGGATCAATAACGACAGAATTAAAATTTTGCTAATTAAATATTTTGAGGGATCAAAATAAATTATTTTAAATAAAAAGATTAAAATTGAGTAATTTATATTTTAGGAAATAAAAAATACATTTAAGCCTAAACTCATTTTAATAATTGTTTAATAAAGATGTTAAGATTATTCTAAATGTAATATAAAGAATAGTAAGGTGTCATTGCATTTTTTGATACATTTTATGTTGATTTTTAAAACTTTTATTGAATCTTAAATCATATTTGATACTTTTGCATCAATAATAAATTTAAAAATTTATAAGATCACAATTTTTCAAAGTTTTATTGCTATATTATAAACATAAAAGGAAAAAATAATTATTTTTGTTTATCATATTTTTTATTACTATATTCATTTGATGCTATATTTTACTACTATATTTTAAATAATTAATTTTTACTACTATATTTTATCTAATTAATTTTTTTTATAAGTTCACACAAATAAAAAAATTAAATTTTTATCACTATATTTTTTTTTATGCAAGAGGAAGGTAAAGCCCTAAAAGAAAAAAAATTAACTAACCATTTTAAGATTTTTCAAATTCACATTAACTAACGAATTAAAATTTTTAATTAAATTATTGTTATTGCAATGCATGAAATTAGTTAAAGTTACTACAACTTAGAGTATAGGTCTTAGTAAATTCAAATTGTACCATCAATAATTCCTAGGCATGTCATAAAAATAATTATTATTTTGATTTCTATTAAATGAACATTTAACAAATTTCTTTCTCTTCGTTCTCTTCTTAGATTCAAGTTAAAAGAAATTAAAGTCTCATTTGACTAAAGCTGTCAAAATGGATTGGACCCGTCGGATTGGCTCGCCCCGCCATGCAAATGGATTGGGTTGAGTTAGGTTAAGGTTTTACTGGCTTGTTTAAAAGCGGGTTTCTGAGCCCGCCCCATTTGGATTGCAGGTTGAGGGTGGGTCGGGACGGGTTATCCCGCCAGTTAATTCCTTTTAAAAAAAAAACATTTTAAATCCCTAATCTGGTAATCTCCCAAATTCCCCTTATCAGTTTCTAGACTCTCTTCCTTTCCTCTCTACTCCCTATCTCTTCTCTTGCATAGTTGCATGCACCGCACCTCACTGCCGGCCATCACCTCCTCCTTCGCATGCCATTATCGCCGGTGCTGACCATCATCATTGTTGCTCCATTGCATTTGCACGCATCGGGCTAAGTTGTTATCGTCATCGGTGAATTTTTCTGGATATCTTGTACTTAAATCCCCTTGTTGTCCAAGTGGATTTAGGTTGTTTGTTTATGAATTGATGCACATTTGGGATAGTCTGGATGAATTGCACATCTGTTGTTAGGTGTTCTATCTGTGGGTGATGTTTTGGTTTGAATAAATTGTTTTTTGGGCCTCTGATGTTTCTGTCTATTGGTACCTAAACTGGATGTTTATGTGAGTGTTGCTGAAATGATGAACTATTTTATCTAATTTGCTTTCTAATTCTCATAGTTTTTCCTCATATTTTTGGAATTTTTGCTCCGCGTGTGCTACTAGGGATTCTCTCTATTTGTTTTAGAGTTTTTGGATGCTCTGCGTATGTCTTCTTCTCCTTATATTATAAAAGGAACCAATTTTTTG
>JANHAO010006439.1:0-21419 GCA_026873985.1 Saraca asoca
TACCGTGAATTGGGTAGCTAAAGTGGTTTGCTAAAGTCCACTTGTAGCCTAAAGTCCAATTAATTAATTTGGAGAAATTAATATGCCTTCAAATGATTTGAAGGGCATTTGGACTTTTGTTAACAGATCGGGAGCCTACTGGGTCACACACATAACAGAAAATGATATGACCGATGATATAATTAAGTTTTAGACACATTTAATGTCTAGGGACTAAAGTACAATTTAGTGAAATTGCGTTGGGGTCAAAGTGGAAGGTTTTGAAAACCTTGGGGCTATTTTGGGAAAAAGGAATACTTGTTTCCCTTAACCTAAAACAACCCCGTTTTGCTCACTAAAAAGGGAGCCAAAAACGGCGCCATTTCATGCCCAATTTGGCTCCCATTTTGGACGGCATATGAAGTCTCCAGAAGCCTTCTCCCTTTGCCAATTTTTTGCATGGGAAAAAGCCACCCATTTTGGTTTAAGAAACCAAAACCAAAGGGGAAGTTTTCAACTTATGAAGCCAAACCAAAGGGGAGAAGAAGAAGGCCGAAGTGTTCGACTGCTTTGGCTCCATCTTGTCCCATCTGAGCACCTCAATAAGCTAGTACTTGGAGAGGAGCTTTTGAGGCCATGAAGAGGATTTTCCTGGTATGAAGATCCACACTCTTCTACTATGCAAGAGCTGGACTAAAGGTTAGTGAGCTCTTCTTTTACTCTAGATTTGATCTAGGTTGTTTTGAAACCTCATACCAATGAATCCTTGGGAGGTTTGCTTAGCCAAGAGGAGGAAATTTTTTTGAAAGTCTCGGCTTCATCTCCCTTGTCTTGGCCAAGCAAACCCATCAGAGTAATCTCAGGCCTTGGAGCTATATAGCTTATGTCTATACTGTAAATCATAAGTATGGTAAATTCAAGCCATGTAGGAGAAAATATGTTTTTCTTGACTATTCTGAACACTCTAGTGGAAATGTGTTAATTGACTGGAGCAAATAAGTAAAAAGGTTAAATTCAAGTTAAGGGATGCTACCTTCTTGGAGAATGAATTTCCATCTGTAAGGACTGTTGATAAGTCACAAACTTTATACAAACTTACTAATTTTAGACATTCTGTGTCTAGTGGAAGTGGTGTTGTTTTGAATAGGAGCTTAGTGTAATTACTAATGACTGATCAAAGTGGTGAACCTAAACTTGATCCTGATTAACCTGTGAAGGATACGATTGCTTAGCATGATCATAATGTTGATCATGAGCCAGTTTAAATCATTAAGGTTTTCAAATCTCAGCAAAAGCATTTTAATTTTGATGGTGAGGGAAATGCTAGTGAGCAAACCCTTACTGAGCCTCCTCTTCTTCATCATTCCATTCAGCAATTCAAACCATCTAAGTGTTGGATTTTGAATCAAAGTGATGCTCACTTGGCCACGTATCTAGATGATGAGCTATATAATTATAAGGAAGTTCTTGATTGTCCAAATAGTGAGAATTGGTCAATTGTAATGAGTGATAAATTGGATTCAATGTATACTAATAAAGTATGTGAATTAATGGATCTTCTAGGTTGAAAGGCAATTAGGAGCAAATAGGTTCTCAAAATAAAGAGGAATGCAAATAATAACATAAAAAGGTACAAAGCACGTTTAATTGCTAAGGGTACTCTTAAGAAGAGGGGATTAATTACGAAGATACATTTTCACCTATAGTATGGCTTAATTCTGTTAGGTTGATTCTAGCCATTCTTTTTAAACTTGATTTGGAATTACACTAAATGGATGTTAAGATTGCCTTTCTCAATGGTGATTTGAGTGATAAGACTTTTAAATGGCACAACTAGAGAGTTTGGTCAAAAAGAATCATGAGAATAAAGTTTGTAGACCTAAGAAGCCTATTTATGGTCTCAAGCAAGCTTCAAGACAATGATACTTGAGGTTCCATAAGTTAGTCTTAAATTTTGGTTTCAAAATGCTAGATGAAGACCATTATGTATATTTGGTGCATTTAAAGTATAAGTTTGCAATAATGTCACTCTTTGTGGATGACATTCTGTTGATTAGTAATGAATTAGAATTAGCGCCTACAATTAAGAAATAGTCGTCCTCTACCTTCAAAGTGAAGGATTTAAGTGAGGCTACTTATATCCTTAGAGTTAAAATTCTGAGAGATAGGTCTAAGAATTTATTGGTGTTGTCATAAGAAACTTGCATTAGTACAATTCTTGAGCATTTCAACATACATAATTCTAAAACAATAAACACCCCTTTAATTTGCAACTATAAACTTGATGGGTCAATGTGTCCGAGCACCTCCGGAAAGAAAGAGGAGATGAAAATTATTCCATATCTTAGTGCATATGGAAGTCTCAAGTATGTCATGTTGTGTACACAGTCAAACATTAGCCAAACAATGGGCCTACTAGCTCATTATTTATCTAATCTAAGTTAACAACATTGGAAATATGTTAAATAGATCTTTAAATACCTTAGGGGTACTAAGGATTATTAGTTGTGTTACCAAGGTGGTAACCTATAGTTACAAGGGTACACTGATGCTGATTGGGGTAAGGACAGAGATGAGTATAATTCTATATTTGGTCATATTTTTCTATTCAATAGTGGAAGCAAACTTGCATGGCTTTGTCCATGATAGAAGTCGAGTTTGTAATTGGGGGGCTACTATGTAAGAAGACTTATTGTTTAGTCTTTTCCTTCAAAATTTAAGAATTGGGGCTCCCAATGAGTCAGTCACTATTCATTCTGATAATATAGCTGCATTAGCTTATATGAGGGATCCAAAGTACCATGGAAAGAGTAAGCATATAGAGATTAAGTATAACTTTATAAGAAATGTAATTAAGAAAAAGGAAGTACATTTGGAATATATGCCTACAGGTCAAATGGTGGGGGATACATTGACTAAGCCTATTCCACTAGCTATATTTGCCAAGCATGTTCAGGTAATAGGACTCCATAGTCTGAAATTCTTTATTTGTATTTTTTTCTATTGTTATTTGTTTAATACCCATGTTGATTGAAGGAATGTATTGCTTGTGTGTTAGTGCAATGAATATTCTTCATTCATTTTCGTGCATGCTCTTGTCTTTGCTTCACAACGAACAATTATGGTATGTTAAACATAAGTTATGGATAGATTCTCTCACACGAACAATCCGACTTTGTTCTTTGTGTAAGAATAAAGATTTACTTAAGTAAATAAGTATAGTTTACTTGTCCTGATGACATGTCATCTGGTAGGAAATATGCCTTATTTCGATGGATGTTATAATTTTCAGCTTGTAAAAATTTGAATTTCTTATAGTCGCCATGAATTAGCATTATTATTGTTTTATTCAGGATTAGGTAATATTAGATTTATCGAGCATGTATGACAACGAATACATGTTAGCCTATGTAATCGAGTGTGAATTCTTCTATGTGATGAATTCAAGTTAATCAGAAGGCTAATTAATTTATCCTATATGATACTTGTTAATATATGCTCCCAAAACTTTTTTTTTTGTGGTGGGAGATCATGTTTTTCTCTTGATTTGTTCAAGTGAAAATTTTAGGTGAATCTCACGTCAAATGATTTAAGTGGGAAATTACAACTCATTTTATGAGTAAATCATTTATGTGAGAAACTATACCATAGCATGTATGCATATCACTTGTGTATAGATGACCAGATAAAGAATAACTTTCAAATGTGTGAGTTTTCTCTGTGATCAGATGTACTTTGGTCACCTTGATACTCTTAGTGACTACTGTCTGTTACTTGATGTCTTGAAATTAGAGTATCTACTTTGACATAGGACCAAGATGGTTATGACAATTCAACTTGAGGGAACTTTATTTGGTAGATGCATAGTTTTAGGTTATTAAATGATAGTAAAGAAGGAAAAATCTAGTGATACATAAATACAAAGATATTGTCATTTGTACTTGATAACATGTCATATTATTATGTGTAATAAGATCAAGTACTATATGATTTTGAAGGAAGAGTTAACTCGCTATTTGGTATGTTTTATGAGTTAAGGATGTGTTCTTACTCAACAAAGGGATTGAAGATAGCCAAACTAATATATATCAGCTAGATTTTAGGGTATCGCAAGTACAATTAATGTTCATAGGATCATTGGCTTGATAACTTGAGGGTTATCATGATAACTTGTAGGTTATTTTATAATCTTGTCTACTTGTGACATGTAGTCAAATCTAGGTTGAGGAAGAGTCTCCCATGTATATTTAATAGTTGCATGGTGGGATGATTTCATTTTTCTGCGAAGGTCACACACCCTTATTGCAAATATGCATAGAGTGTATGAGTTTAGTCTTATTACTTTTTGTTTTGAGTTGTTTCATTTAATTAAAGTGGTCACAAGTTTCATCTAGTATAAGTGGGAGCTATTGGAATATTTGAGTTATTAAGCACAAATATCTAAATGTGCACACAAGATTACATTTGATGGATTTAGTTATTAGTAAAGTTACTAGGTATTGGCACCTAAGTGGTAAGTTCTTTGTGAACCTTATCATCAATATTGATTCACTCTAATTAGTGATCAATAAATCTTATGATGCAATCTCAATCCACATGATTGTTACATGAAATAAGAAAGAAAATGCTTTCTAAATTCTAACATATGTTGTTTATCATTTATGGCAGAATTATTGAGAAAAGATAAAAATGTGTCTTTTAGTTCATTCCTCAAGATAATTCAAGCCTATTTTTATATGTTGATCGAATGTGTGAAAAAGAAAAAATGTGTTTTCTCAATCTCCTATATATGCGATTATGTTTATTTTACTAATAATAAGGTAAAAATTAACCCCACTAATAGTAGAAAATTTATGGGGCTTATTATTAGAAATAAAATATGTATTCATCTCCCATAACTATTGAGAAAGAGAGGAAGAATAAGAGAAAAAACTCTTAGATTACTTATGTGTAGTTTTTAAGCTTAATTACGCTTCATTATTATGGAATAATGATAAAATTAAGTATTGTGATTATAACTTTTGGGAAGGTAACTATTGTGTAATCAAAAGACTATGTTTTTTTGGATAATGTAACTGATATTACTATATAAGTGAGGTGATGTTCACATCGAATTTTGATATTAAGCCAAACTCCGGACAACAGGGGATTCTTTTAGAATATCTAACCGTAAATTAGTTTAAACACAACAAATCAGCAAAACACACAAGGAAGAAGGGAAGAATAGCAAGAAGATACAAGATTTTTAACGTGGTTCGGCCAAATCCGGATACAACCGGATCCTACGTCCACGGTAATGTATTATTGTGAAAGTGTTTCTATAGAGTTTCGACACTCAAGTTCTCTCTCTTTATATTGACAGAGTTTTTGCCTACATCAAAATGTCCTCTCTTTGCAGAAGGCTCCTTAATCATATTTATAGAGGAGAGGAGGTTACAATAGTAATTTCATATGTAGTAAATTTATTACATCAATATTTAATATACAAGACAGAATGGATAGATAAAATTCTGTTATTCAGCTACGACAGATTATCTTCAGCAGGTGGACCCGATGTGTCTGCTGGGTAGAGTGTGAATGGGTCTTCTGTCTAGCGAGCTCCCGAGTCGCTAGTCTTACTTCATCAGCCAGATTGTTCAATCTGGAGACATGCCCGTCCTTGGGATGGAGAGCTCAAGGTCATTCTGTCATGCACAAGCTCGAGTTGAGGGAGTCACTTTATGACGCGATTTGGGCATTCTTTGAGCTGGTCCCTTGTCGCTCTCGAGTCGCTCGTAGGTCCATCTAGGACGAATCAAATTTCGCATATAATAAGTGAATTATAATTGAAAGAAAACACATAATCAGTTATTGTATTGGCTTTTGATTCAAAGGTTATGCTCAAGTTTCTATTGTGCAATAAAGGGAATGAACAAGTTTTCCATTTCACTCTTTAGTGTTAACTTAATTACTGATCTTAGGCACATTTTTAGTTCTATTTTTATGATCCTTGAACTATTTTACAAAATTATTGGAATCAAAACTCTTTTGTGCATTGTAGCTCACCTTACTTTAAAAAACAAGTGAGTTTATGAATCTCTATAAATTATTTTTTATTTATTTATATTATTAAAAATAAATAAAAAATAATTTATAGAGATTCATAAACTCACTTGTTTTTTTAAATAAATAATCACAATACACAAACATTAAAACTCCAACTTAACCTATCTTCATTTTTAAAATCCATCATTTGTAAACATGAAGTTCCAATATTTAGAAGTCAAAAATATCTATCAAATGTGCAATTAACTGTTAAAAATAAATATATATTTCAAAGTATTAATTAATCATATAATAGATACATAATTTATGTTAGTAAATTAAGTAAATGAAAGGTTAATAAAATGGATTAGTTATTATTACACTGTCTTTTAATTTTTCAAATAGCTTAAGTTTCGCTTATAATAGTGACAGTACGTCAAGTGACTTGGTTGAATAAAAATGTGGCCGAGAATATCATTCAAGCCTTACTTGGATCGGATTGGGATCATCAATATTGGAAAAATATCGTTTTACATAGGTGGTAATTAATACCTGGTGGTTTTTTGAAAGTTATTTTAACAATTCAGATAAATACATATATACACTTATGTGTCTGTTTTTTATTTAATTTAAAGTAATTATTTTAAAATTTTTATAATCACTTTGTGATATTATAAATAGAATGAAGGAAATTACCAAAACACCATGTAAACCTCAGACACTCAAAATCACTGTGACACCACAATTTACTTCTAGGATTACTTGTAACTTTCTTGTAGGAATACATTTTCACTTCATTGAAGATCACATTTGCCTTGCTTTTCCATCACTTCCTTCGTGGAAGTTCATTACTAAAGTCAAATTTCATCCCGCAGAGTAACTTATAAAATTATTTACACGTTTTCGTAATTAAAGAAATAAAAAAAAATGGAACCGGGTTCTCCAGGGTACAAGCTGCTTTTTCAAATCATGAAATAAGAAATGTCCAACAAGGAAGAAACATGTGCCGACTTGGCTAAATTAAAATGTGTGCAATTTGATTTCCTCCTCTAGAAAATATATTTGATTTTTTCTTTTCTTTTTTACCAAAAAAACAAGGATGGATGCTAATGCACGTCTTCATTTTATAATTTTCTTTAAACCAGCAATATATACTGTATTTATCATGATTTGTTATTCACAAGGAAAATTACATTATCAATAAGAACTTTAATTGTTAATATAAAATAATAAAATTAATCATGTACGCTGGTTTAAGGATAGGGTAGTGGATGGTGCAAAACCATTTCATAGGTAATAATATATTCCGGATGCACTCTTCCCTTCAAAGACTAAAATATGTTTGTTTCCTGCATTCTTTGCCAAAATCAGCCAACGACATCAGACAAATTCATGCTCAACTAATCACCAATGGCCTAAAATCACCCATTTTACTTGCCAGGCTTATTGAGCTTTATTGCAGCTCACCATCCACACGCACCGCCAATCATGCTCAGTTGGTGTTTCAACACTTCCCCAGGCCCGACTTGTTTCTCTTTAACACTCTGATAAGATGCACTCAACCCAATCACTCTGTTCTTGTCTTCCGAGATGGGTTTTCAAGGGCGGACATGATCTTCGACGATTACACTTACATCTTTGTTCTTGGAGGTTGTGCTCGCTCCCCTTCAGTTTCAACTTTGTGGGTAGGCAAACAACTGCATGCTCGCACAGTGAAACATGGGGTTTTGTCAAACATGTTGGTTCCAACAACGACAATTCACTTCTATGCCTGCAACAAAGATATTGCATCAGCCCGAAGAGTGTTTGATGAAATGACCGAAAGAAGCAGCGTCACGTGGAATGCAATGATAACGGGCTATTGTTCCCAAAAGGAAGTGAACAAGGAATATGCTCGTGATGCATTGCTTCTGTTTCGAAACATGTTGGTTAATGAGAGTGGAGTTGACCCGACCGATACTACTATGGTTTGTGTCCTATCAGCTGCTTCCCAATTGGGTATGCTAGATACTGGTACTTGTTTACATGGCTTTGTTGCGAAGATAATGTTTACTCCCGAAAACGATGTTTTCATTGGCACCGGTCTGGTGGATATGTACTCGAAATGTGGATGTCTTGACAGTGCTTTAGCTGTCTTTAGGCGAATGAATCAGAAAAATATCTTGACTTGGACGGCAATGACAACCGGCCTCGCCATTCATGGAAAAGGGAAACAAGCCTTGGATTTTTTGGATGAAATGAGAACGTGTGGTTTGAAGCCAAATGCAGCTACTTTTACGGGTCTGCTTTCAGCTTGCTGTCATGCCGGGCTAGTTGAAGAAGGTCTTCAGTTATTCCACGACATGAAGAGAAAGTTTGGGGTGAAGCCTCAGATGCGACATTATGGTTGCATTGTAGACCTTCTTGGCCGGGCCGGGCAATTACAAGAAGCTTATGATTTTATCAAGGGGATACCGACCAGTCCCGATGATGTTCTATGGAGGATTTTGCTCAGTGCATGCAAGATTCATGGAGATATAATAATGGGCGAGAAGGTGGGGAGGCTTCTCATCCAAATACAACAAGCACAGTGTTCTGAAGATTTGGCTTCCAAGAGCGAGGACTATGTAGCACTATCCAATGTTTATGCTTCTGCCGAAAGGTGGAAAGATGTTGAAACAGTGAGGAAAGAGATGAGAGTTAAGGGGATTCTAAATAAAGCTGGTTGTAGTTCAGTTCAAACGGTCAACTAGGATGTGTTGTTATAAAAATATTGGAGTTGATTGTTTACAAAATTGTTAGGAAACAGAACAATGAAACACAATATACTCAATCGAGATCACGAACCATTTATCTGATTTAAAATGTAGTCTAGATGAATGGGCCCTTACTTACAACAGTGTCTTACAGTAACTTACAGAACTATCATTAACTGAAGTATCTATGTGACTTGGGTTCTTATGTTACTAGTAATTTTACTGCTCCCCATTGGAATAAAAATATTAGAGTTGATTGTTTACAAAAATTGTTAGGAAACAGAACAATGAAACACAATATACTCAATCGAGATTACGAACCATTAATCTGATTGAAAATGTAATCTGGATGAATGGGCCCTTACTTACAACAGTGTCCTACAGTAACTTATAGAACTATCATTAACTGAAGCATCTATGTGACTTGGGTTCTTATGTTACTAGCAATTTTACTGCTCCCCATTGGAAGGAGGTCCACTTGAATCCACTGCACCACCCCGAATCCTCTTCTGCAGATGTTCCAAGCTAGCAACCCGCTGCAAGGAAGCCGTTTGCCCCACCTTGTCCCCAGCTACCACAGCTGCTGTGTTTTGCTGCACATTATCAATCGAAGAAATGTCCCCCAACCCGTTATTGACTCTCAGATTGGGCGTCGGGATAGGATTGTTAGAAGTGTGTTGATAAAAGTGACGATTTCGGTCATCTTGCACAGGGACAGCTATGTCGGTTGATGTTTCCGATGGGCTTCCATCAAAAGATGGCATGCTCATTGATGATCTCTCCGACATGGCACGAAACATTGGATTCAACCCGGTAACTCTTTTGACAGTCTCTTCAGCCATCTTCACCTAAAAATATAAGAGTTGGATGAAAGAAAAATCAGACAAGTCAAAACTTTGCTATTTCGCTTGAAAACTAATACTTGTTCCTTTAATTTAGCTTCTCTAAGCTATGAAATTGATGGCCAGATGCTTGCCAGCCAAAAACCAGATAGGGAATTCCTTATCAAGAGCCAGTACGTATTCGATCATGGGTTTTAACCAATGCCAAAAAGCAAGTAATTAATTGAAAGACTTATAACAAGAAACTTTTTACCTTTGCTCTTAATGTTTCAACATCAGCCTTTAATACTCTGTTATCAACAGCAGCCTCATTGTACTTCTGGCTTAGGTCGGAAAGGCGCTTTAACAACGATGAATTTTCAACTCTCAATTGAGCAACCTAAGAAAGAACATCAGGTTAGGAAACATACATAAATCACTTCACAGAACTAACAACATGCACACCGGCAGAAAATGACAGATCAAAAAAAGATAAACACTCACCTGTGTTTCAAGCTCAGTTAAATGGGCCTGCTTTCTTTTTCTTGATCGTCTAGCTGACTCTCTGTTGGAAAGCATCCTGAAAAACAAATGTCATCAGGCATTAAACTAGATGAATCAGAACTTATCCTTTAAGCTTTAACCAAACAAATTAATGTTTCAACATAACAGAAAGAAAGAGGAAAAAAAATAGAGAATAATTTTATGATGGAGTTTTTTGGGAATTGTGAAGCTTCATGACCAACATGAGAAGTTATTCTGTCAACATGTTGTATGTTTCCACAGAACTACCTTAAAGATCTAACATGACAGGATGCAATTTCTGCCTGGTGATGATTTATTCAGCAAGGAACTCTAATTGAGTTAAACAAACTTCAAACTCCTATTGAGCTGAATTACATTTTCGCACATATGATCTAATACAATAAGCACTTAAATTTCCAGTACCAAACACACATAACACTACAGATACCATGGTTACCTCCTTACTCGTTTTGCATCAGCAGGGTCCATATTTTCAGTCAATTCGGTCTCTCCCTCAGCTTCCTCATCGTCTGACAGTTCTCTTGATGAACCACTTGTTGTTGGCCTGATTGTAACTGCCGATTTCTTTTGCATGGCACTTGGAACCCCAACTGGTCCTTTGGCATCTTTGTCTTGAAATGTTGGTGGATCATTACTGGATGGGCTAGATCCTACACAAGCAATCATAAAAGACAGACATGGCTTCAGGAAGTATTACCCATATTATGAGTAAACTCAACCTCTAAAGCTTCTCATACAAAGACTAAGCTGACGAGTGGACAAGATTAGTGATATTTTGATTAAAACTAAACCGTGCAGATAGGTTAGCTTTTAAGAGGTGGATCCATAAGTCTCATCCACTTTCTTTCTTGACTCTTAAAAAAATTAACAGAATGAAAATATTTTTTCATATACTTAACTACACATGCATTAACATAAACTTTGATGAACACATCCATATATATTTATGATTCAAACCTGTTAAAATAGCCTGTGATTCACTGTCTGGAAAAGTGGCAGAATCCCGAGACTTGACTAAAGATCCCTATTGCCATGAGCAGGAGACCGATATTAGATACTGGCCTAGTTCTCAAAGACAAATAGAAGGGGAAGAGGGGAACGGTGACATAGTTTTAAGCGCATGCCAAATGTTTTTTCATTAAAAAAAAAAAAAAAGGGACTTGCATCCTGTGAAAGATATATTGACCTATCCCCGTATACTAAAAGGTCCAATCATCTAACAAAACCACTACTAGATATCGAGAAGAGCATGTCTTCAGCATCAGATGTTACAAGTCAAATCTAAGCCAATTTTAGATGCAAAAAAATTAGAAGTTACGAGTACTTGTTCCCCTGTTATCTAGATTCCCAATCCCACATTCAAAATTTGACATTAAGTTGTTAAGAATTGACATTAAACTATACTGCCTTTATAGAGCCATTCTCCGATAAATGCTATTGCCTATCAAAGGTACTGCCTTTTTCAGTGAAGTTTTTAGTCCCAAATATAGCTGTTGTCTACCAAGGGTATTTTAGTCTCCTTCTTTGCTTCTAAGTTTAGTGGCTTGTATAAAATTCCAATGACTTAGGTCCAAAAGTTGGCATACATAACCGGTCTCCAACCGAAAGTGCCATAGTTGTATGCTTGTCCACTTACAGACTAGTGGTTTTAGGAGGAAAATCAAGGGGTTGAAGAACTCTATTTGCACTCTTAGGCGTCAGATACGGAAAGAAAAACCCAGCTTTCTGAATCTCAAATTTAAACCCGAAAACAAAGAGTTTATCATGTTGGCTGATGCATAGATGGAGCTAGCTTATTCTCGCATTCTTAAAATGTCCAAAGAAGATAATAAAAGAGTTTCTCAACCTAGAGAAAAAAATGAAGAAAGGAGTTAAACGCACAGAAATTAAAAACCAATGAAGACCAATCATGTAATCTGTTTTCATTTTCGTAACCCAAATTCTCTCTGCAATCCACTTTTCATAAATTGAGAAATCAAAAGAACTAATTACCCGAGTCAAAGCCACCGCAGCGCATGCCAGATTGAGCCTGTTTTTGAGGAAAGCCTGGTAATCCTCGGAATCAACAGGAATGTTCGAAGCAGACCCATTGCCCGAAATGGCACCATTCTTCCGAACGGGCATCGAATTAGTACTTTTGGTGGTCTGCTCCAGTTTGGTTTGGTCCTTGATCTCAACGACAACGTTGTCATTTGTCCCAGCAGCTGACGAAGAAGAAGGAGGGGATGTTTCTGATGCCACGGAAGCTTCCTGCAAGAATAGCTGGAATGCCCACTCGGAAGCGCTACGATTCATCTTGTATGATTCATCAGGTGCCGTGCATATTGGTGGTGACCAAAACTGGTCGGAGATTTCGTCCACTGAAAACACCCTATCCATAATGTTTCTCGCAGTTGGCTTCGGTTGTTGTTGTCATCTCTGGTGTGAGCTCAGAAAATAAGAGGTGGTGGGTATATCGGTCACAAAATATATTGATATTTTGAAAACGAAAAAGGGGGAAAATTAAATAAATTAATTTGTGTACGATGAGTCATAACTAAAAATAGTCCATTTTTAGTACGTTGAACTAATATTTTTATTTTTATATAATTCATATTTAAGATAAAATTAGTTATATGGATTTAATATACACAATAAGATTTAACGTTATCATCATTGAATGATTTTGTAATTCATTATTTTCTTTCCTTCCTTATCCATTTCTGTTTGTTCTTCTGATCCATATCTGATAATTCCTTTTTCATCCGACATCTAGGATTCGAATTTTGACATGATCTATCACTTTCTTCGACTAAATAATTATTTTGTATTTGTTTGACTTTATCTATATTATTACTATAATTTTGGGGCAAATTTTGATTTAAATTGCTTCAATTACATATTTAAAACATCAGCTTCGGGTGATACTAAGTAAAATAATTTCAATTTAAATTAACAATTTTCTTTTAAAAAAATATGATAACTGAAATCAAAATTAACGAGATTAAAAATGTGAATTTCTTCAATACCTGAAAGGAAAAAGATTTTTTTTTTCAACTTTAATAATCAAAGTATCTAAATTGCAGAATAAAAATTAATTAGAAGTATGTGAGAAGCATCAATGGGGGATAGCATTTTATTTTCTGATTGGTGGATTAAATAGGAAGACGGAGTTGATTAGATACTAAGTTTGCCCTGATTGTTCTGTAATTGTCTGGATTGGATATATTGCAGCAGAAAAGGTATAAGAATATTAATGGAAAAAGAAACGATGAGCATTGACAAGTGACAAAGGAAAATTGCGGCTGGCATTAAATTTCAAATCCTATGAGAAGGAAGCAAAAGAAAGGAAGGACTTTTAAAAGAGAGGTAGTATTGGTGGCTTGGAAGCGACGGCGGCGTTTCATTCTCCTTCGAATGGATAAACACAACAGTTCCGTTCATTGGGAGGGCCCACACACTCTTATTCCTTTTACATATGTTTGTTTGTATAGCTAAAGCTATTAAAACACCTTAATGTATCCATTTTAATACGAGGAAGATTGGTTCTGGGGGATTGCGTGTTGTTTTTCTTTTTAATGTTTGTGGGAATTATCTTAATTTTGTTTTATGCTTATCCAAATGATTATTAGAAAAGTAAATGGCCTACCAAAATTGAATAATAGTAACTAGTTGTTAGAATTGGCAAGGGACAATAAATATGCAATGTCATATCATTGTTTCCACAACTTGTTTAGTTCATTCACACCTATTTGCCTTTGTAATAATAACCCTCGCTCACTTGCAACTTTCATCACCATGCTATTTAGATTCCAACCAATATGTATGTTGGGTCGTAATAATCAACTTGTCTCTCACCTCAACTAGGTTGCAATCCTACAGAATCATTTAATTGATCATGATTTGGGAAAATCACATAAAAAAAAAGGATAATTTGACAACAATTTGTATGGTACAAGTTCTAATGTCATGATTAGAAGTCGTTTGACTCGTAGAATGTTATATAAGAAGTATAATTTCTTATAAAATAAAAAATATTTAGATTGTTTGATTGGTTATTAATTCAAAAAATAGAAAAATTCGTATTTTTTATAAAACATGAAAAATTACTTACCTAACCTTCTAAAGTAAGTTCTATTTCTTGTACTCTTAATAAAATAAAATATAAAATTATCATTATAAAATTTAAATAATGATAAAAGTTTATCTTTAAAAAATTACATAATATCTTGATAAATGAGTGTAAATTTTATACAAGACATGTTAATTATTTTTATAATACTTCTTAAAAAGTATATAGTTGAACTAAATATTATATAGAAACTTACTTCTAGGAAAATCTTACTTCCTTATTGCCAAACAAATAACTTTCTGTATTTTCTAAAATATTTACATAAAAATTTATTTTCTAAAAAGTTTAATTTTCCATGTTAATGTATAAACTAAACGAATCCTTGGTCTTAGAAATTTTTTACAATAATTAATGTTAAGAAAGCTATGGATCGTCCAACTTATTTAAGCCCAAGCAAGTATTTGGGCCTTATACTGGGCTCGTATTCTTCGGTCGTACTTTTTGAGCCTCATTGATTTTAAAGGAAAAGTTTGAAGTCATCTGGATTTCACTAAAAACTTTTGGGCCTGTGCTCTCTCTCTCTTTCTCTCTTATGTCAGATGAAGTATATTTTAATGAATCATCCAAAGGAAGTTGGGCCCATTGGAAAAATTCAAACATAAAGCCGTGACTCAGAGTGTGACAGAGACAGGCCATCCGCCATCACATAAAAAATGCACATGTGTTTTAGCTTGTGATAAAAAAAAAAAGAGGAAAGAAAAGATAAAAAAATCCGTGACAGCTATATTTCATCTTCCCAGTTGCAAATGCGTCCAATAATATAATGCGCCAGAAGCAGAAGCAACTTCTTAATATTATAGTTTGATAAGGAAAGGTTGAACCAAAAGGAAGGCGCACTGATATCAGAAGATTTGAAAACAAAAATTAGGCAACCTATTTTCGATTAATTTAAAGAAAACCAAATGAAGCTTTTGGCATAGGAGTCATGTACAGCTGAATTTAAGAAATTTCCAAGTAGCTTCCCAACCAAATGCTCATTTCCTTTGAATTCCATTTCACATGTGAGGGCCAAGTCTTGAATTAACTCTGTCATGATGCTCTCGGCAATTCTGTACGGGAATCGAACCCCACTTTTCGTTTTTAAATTTCCCTTGTGTCCCATCACAAACTCTGTCGACTGTCGGTGTCCGCAGTTTCATTTTCTTTAAAATTATTTTAGTTATATTATCAAATTTATTATTATTTTAAAATTATCAATATTGTTTATTTTAGTATGAAAGGGTTTTTATTTTATTATTTTTGAAAATAGATTTTTTAAAAATAAAAAATAAAAAATTTATTTGGATGTAAATTTTAAAAATAAATATTTTTTTTATTTTTAAAAATATAAAAAAATATATTTAATATTATTTATAATTTTATCATTAATAAAAATACGTATTTTTTTATTTTTTAAAAAAATTAAAAATAATTATATATAAAAATAAGAAAAAAAATATTATTTTATTATTTTTTAAAAATTATTTTTTAATTATTTTTTAAAAAATAATTTTTAAAAATAAATTATCAAACAGTTTTTTTTTATTTTGATAAAATAAAAAAAATATTTTTGAAAACAAGAAAAAAGTTTCCCAGTCAGCCCCTAACGTACCCGCAAAAAGCCACACATTGATCACGATAACTTTTCCGTCGGTAACCTTCTTTGTTATAAATCAAGGAAATGATAGAAAAAAGAATCAACTAGGGAAGTATGGAAAAGAAAAATAATTATTCAATCTCATTGATTCAAATACAAAAAAGAATATGTTTTTTTATTCACTCTATTATTGTTTAATTTACTAAGGGGAATCAACCAATAATTCAATTATCAACCAAATTATTCAACAAAAAAAAATTCAAAAACTCAAAAGATTGGAAAATAAAAAAAAAAATCAGAAAATCAAAACAAATCAAAAGAGCATGCCATTGGAGACATTTTCAACCATTTCCAGCCGTGTCGGCCAAATCTTCCATTTTTTTATTGGCGAAAACAGAGAGAGAGAGAAAGAGTAAAAGAGGGGTATCTTATCTAATGTCACGAGGTAAGGGTAAAAGGTCTGACGCCAATGGCTTGTCGTGAGTTGAGTTGGTGAAATAATAGAAGTGTAGGTAAGGGTTAAGAGTTCGGTAGAGATATACTGAAACCTAAAATTCAAAATGAGAGAGATGAAAGCCTTAATGGTTAGATAAATTGATATGGAATAAAGAAAATAAAGAAAGGGAATGTTTTTTTCTTTTCAAATCAAATACAAACAAAAGGGATGAAGACCCTATATTCCCTTCTATCTTTTTGATTACCCCAATTAGTCTTTGCAATTACGGGTTACCTCTATGATGCTTACCCACCATGGCAGTTGTTTACAAGTAACAACAATGCTTGCTAATTTTTTTTTTAATTATAATTTATAATTTTATCCTTTTTTCCTCGTAACTGAATTCTTAAAATTTATTTTTATTTATACTTAGTTTCTTAACATAATTACTTTAAAAATTTCCCTTTGTAACTGTTCAATAAGATAAATATTTATACATTTATGTAATAATACAATGGCATAAATATGAAGAATGTAGAGCTAAATCATAAAAATTATAATTTTAATTATATATATATATATATTTTATTCTAGAGGATTCAATTTCTTTGTCAAAATAAATTTCTTTTAAACTATAATATTTATCATTTAGATAAATGACTTTAAAATTATGTCATTGTATAATTAGATAAATCAATAAATATTAATAATGATAGATAATTATAGATGAAAGTCTTTATATTAATAAATATAGGAAGTTAATTATAATAAAAATAAATTTTAAGGATCTGATTATAAAGAAAAAATATAATTAAAACTTTAATTTTTTTAAAAATCATTATTTGAGGAATTAGTTTCAAGTCAACGCCACTTTGGTTAAAAAAAGGCTAGAGCGAGTGGCAGCCAGAGCCAGCAGACTTTTAACAAAATGGTATTCAGTTACTATGAATTTCCCAGGACTTCTCTAAGAGGATTCTTCGCATCCGTTAATCTGCAATTCAATATTAATTAACATAGGGATTTGGAAGGAAATCACACTGTCAGGTGTTCCTACTAATTCAACTATTTCATTTCAATATTTATTGAAATTCTAAATTTGATTTGGTATGCCATTAACCACAAAGCCAATATTTACATTGGACAACGAAGTTTCCTTTGAATTCTTTTCTCCAACTAAATATTAAACCAAATCTCCCCCTTCGTCACAATGCCTACAAACAAAATGAAGCCCAAAAATTAATTTCTCTATATAAAGAAATTGCTTTTCAAATTTTCAATTTCTCATCCTAATTTTTTTTTCATACCATCAAAAATAGTAAAATTTAAATTGCCGTTGGGTTTTCATATGATAATAGAGATTTATGCGCTTTGGCATATCCGTTCGATCAGAGTAATTAGTGTTCAATCTAGTTAGTTAATACAAATTTTGATTTCATTAGTCTTAAATAAGGGTAATGCTTTAGTACTTCAAAAATTTACTAGTTTTTATTAAAATTTACCTTAAAAGATATAAAAATAATTTTTTATATAAAATTTTGCATTTTTTTAAAAAATTGCAAATATATATAGATTTTATATGTAAAACATACACAAAAAATTATAATTTTATTATTTAAAATTATATAAAAAAAATTAAAATTTTTATTTTTATATAAAAATTATAACTATCAACAAAAAAAAAAAAACTTTTCATAATACTTAGTACATATCTATATCATTTTTCTTAAGTATATATCAAAACATATATGTAAAGTAACATTTAGTTCAAAAAATCTTTTCCACATTTTTTTAGAATATTTTAAAAGAGTATTAGATTCTTATCTTTAATTCAAATGTTATAAAAAAATTATTTAGAAATGTCCACATTTCTAAGAAATTTTTAATCTAATATTCTTCAAAATATTTTTCTAAAGATGTGAGTATCTTATTTTCATTTGACATAATAATATTTTAATCATGTAAAATAATTATTTTATCTATTTTTTTATTAATATTTTTCAATCTCAATCCACCATCATTTACCAATATTGATCATCATTCATTATTATTAACCATCATTCTTCCTCTATTGTCATTAATCAATGCCTATTATTATTGATTAATCAAATTTTTAATATTAACCACATAATTTGTGACGGAGACATCTTTTATAATTTAATAATATTTTTAAAAATATATAAAATAATTAAAACATATATGGTGTTTAATAAGTAACTTTTTAATAAATTTTTAATTAATTTGAAGAGTTTTAGTAGTTTGATTAAATTAATAAATTATTTTAAATATTTGATAAATGACTATTGGAGTTTTTTGACCTTCAAAAAGATAATTTTAAAAACTTAAGGAACTTAGCCTTTTCAATCATCTATTTGACATTTAAGATACAAAAAGATAACATTATCTTTAATCAATACAATTTTTGACACCCTCACTCTTAATATATAAAACAATCCTTATAAAAAAATTCGTATGAAATATATTTTATAGTAAATTATTTCCTAACTGATTCATATGTATTAAATATATTATTTGATTATTTCTCTCTTTTCTTCCACTATCAACTTATAAAGAATAATAATATAAACAACAACAACAATAATAATTAATAATAAGAATAAATTTATTTTTTTATCTAAAATTATTTATTTCTTAATAAAAAAATTATAATAAATTATAATTATTTATTTTTAAAAGAAAGCTAATAAATTATAATTATTTATTTTTAAGAAAAACTAATAAATATAATAAATTATATTTTTTCATTTCTTAAAACAAAAATCTAATAAATAATAGAGTATAATAATATTTTTTTAGAAGAAAATTTTAATATAAGATTTTAAAATTTAAAATATTATTAAAATAAAAAAATACTCAAATAAATTATAAAATATACATATATTTTTATATGTCATTTTACATACAAATAATTAATAATAAACAACTAATTTTTACAAAATATTTTTATGTAAATAACTAATACTATCAATGAGTTAAATAAACTATCAATTAACTATTAATGTAATTAATTAATAACTAATGCAATCAACTGATTATCAAACAGAACCACAATATTATAATATTTTCAAGAATTTAATTATTTGAACTAAACATAGGAATGTAATATTCTTAGGAATCACATTTTCAAGAATATTAAGATTCTAATAAATGTAAATGTATGATTATGTCAAATGCCATCTAAAGGGACATTTTGGTTTGCGGAAGCATGCATTCTGAGAAATCTTACCACTCTCAAAAATATAATTCTTAATAATGTCATATTAATATATAATATATGTTTTGTTCAATTATATTTTAATTAATTTATATATTTTTAAAGTATTATTAAATTATCAAAAATATTTTCATAAAAAATCGAGTAATTAAAAAGTAGATTAGTCAATGATGATAATAATAGATTAAAATGATAAAATATTTATAGAAAGATAGATAAATTAATCCTTTTATATGATTAAAATATCTTTATATCATAGGAATATGAGATATTTATCTCTAAATGAAAATATTTTTATACAATATTAGATTAATTTTTTTTAAAAAAATATGAATATTTTTAAATATTTTTTTAAAATTTAAACAAAATATGAAAATTTAATATATATTTTTAAAAATTTATTTGAAAATATTTTAAAATAAATAAATTTCCGTACTAAAAGAAAAAAATTTCAATGACATAAGCCCATTGCCGCTTACGCCGTTAATATGTGGACGGCTAAATGAGTTTTGTATTGCACAAATGTACAGACAATGAAGGTTATTTCCCTAATAAAATGCAAAACAATCACAGAAGACACTCGTGCGAAATCATCTGTCGTACGTAAGGAAACGTGGTGGTGTTTTTTTTTTTTCCCTCTCTCCTTCTCTCTCGCTCTTGTCGACCCAATTATTGGGAAGAAGTAAAAAATGAGTGGCTTTGTTGCATCGCTGTGCTTAGTCTTTATATAGCTGCAGCGGTCGTGCTTTTCAGGCCATCTCTCCCTCCACCGTTAGCTCCCTCGCATTATCTTTTCTCTTACCTTCATTTTCTTCATTTCAATTTGCCACTCCGAAGGTACGTGGCTCCATGCCGTTTTCTCTTTCGCCGGGCAAATTTACTGTTATTCTGTTCTCAGTTCCGTTTTCTTCAATGTGATTCATGAGTACTTGCTGACATGTTATCATTCTTCGAATTTAGGGTTTAAAATTTCATGGCTTTGTCTTCAACTCTTATAGGTTTTGCCGGTTTCGACTACAGATCTAGTGTCTACATTCCGTGTGTATACAATTCTGTTTTGTTTCACTCAAATTTCTCACTGTGCTTCACATGCTAGTATTTTTCCTTCAATTTTTCATTTTTCTTTGAAGCGACTGATTTCGGTACTCCTTTATCTGTAAATCTGGCTGATGAGTGTTTTCCTTGTTTCTATTGTTTACTGAAATATAAATTTGCCTACTAAAATGAGTTGATTCTTGGCATATGTTTTGCCTTATTTTTATTTGCACTCAATTATCTTTCTGCGCCGCATTAATTATGTTGTTACAATTTTGTGTCGGTTAGCGTTCTTAGTATGCTTCCTCAAGAACCTCTGGTTTGTCAACCGGGTTATTTCTTAAAATTTGAACCTTTATGAATTAGGATTTTTTTTTTTCACTGTTGTCAGTTTCCCTGTATTTCTCAATATTTCCCTTGTGAGATTGCGTTGTTTCCAGAGTTATGATCAAATTTGAAGGCAATTCTTAGTAATTTTGTGCTTATCTGACCAGTTCAAGTGTTGCAGAATGGGAAGTACTGGAAGAACCGACTATGGCGCCTACACCTTTGAGAACCTTGAGAGAGAACCCTACTGGCCATCAGAAAAGATTCGAATTTCCATCACAGGGGCTGGTGGTTTCATTGCCTCACACATAGCACGGCGCTTGAAGACTGAGGGGCACTACATCATTGCTTCTGACTGGAAGAAAAATGAGCACATGACTGAAGACATGTTCTGCCATGAATTCCATCTTGTTGATCTTAGGGTCATGGATAACTGTTTGAAGGTTACTCAGGGAGTTGACCATGTTTTTAACCTTGCTGCTGATATGGGTGGGATGGGCTTTATTCAGTCTAACCACTCTGTCATTATGTACAACAACACAATGATTAGCTTCAACATGATTGAGGCTGCCAGGATTAATGGGGTTAAGAGGTTAG
>JANHAO010006440.1:0-21329 GCA_026873985.1 Saraca asoca
TTCTAGATTCTAAACCATGCAGAAAACTACATCAAAGTGTAATAGAATCTTAGATATTATAATTCTCACATTCATGATAGATGAATGATTAGATCATATCTGAATCCATGATTACTTAATTAATCTCTTCGTATGAATTTTCCCCTCTCTTCCTTCTGCTTTTCTCGTATCTTTGATGGTGAAGATACGACCCTTTCTTTCTATGTGTTTTCTCTGTTATGTTGTCTCTAACTCAGACAACTATTTATAGTGAAGGGAGATGAGAGGGAGTTATAGTTTTATAATTCAAAATTAACCCCCATGGGCTTTAATTATTTTCAGACCAAACCACCATCACATTAGGCCATTTTTTATTTAAAGCCAGTCTATTAATTACATGGGCCACTACAGATTATTAAAATAATTTAACATCTACTGCTGTAGTATTTGCCCAAGCTAAGGTCATGAAGCAATACGTAGAAAAGAAAGCAAAGAGGGTAATTTATGTCTATAACATCTACGATTACTTGTTGCTTTTGTTGTCATTTATAGCAGAAAGCTTAAGAATAGTAAAAAAATTAAAATCAAGACCTTGAAATTGCTTTTGTTTATACTATCATTTGTTATTGCTTTTATTGCTATTTGTTGTCGTTGCTTCCATTTGTTGTCAAAAGCTCGAGAACTACCAGAAACTCTAGATCAACATCCAGCTTTGCTGCTTGAGAATAGCCATAAGCTCAAGATCAACCATCAAGTTTTGTTGACAGTAATGAAGGTGACACTGAAGGAAGTTTTAACATGGTTGTGTTTAGAGGAAGGGTTTTCTAAGGGAGGTGTGTCTTACAAAGGTGCAGCTGCCAGTGCACAAAGTTTCAAATAGTTGGAGATATATAGGAATCTTTTGCTTTTTGCAATGTGGAGTCAATGAAGCCTCTACTACATCTTTCTAAATTTCATTTAGGATGAATTTATGTAAAATTTTAGTTGAATTTGGGTGTTGAATGTATGTTAAATTTCAAGTGAAATTGGCCACATTTAGGTGTTGAATTTGGCTTTAGGACATAACTAAATAGTGGTCTTGCTAGCTGCTTTGAATATATTTTCAAGTAATGATATTTGACTTTTTTTTTTCCAATTCTTTGTCAATTTGGCATCAGGACATAAACAATAGTCCTAGGCTATTATATTTTTAGGCTTTTTCTCCATATTATATGCTTTTTAGATTTAAGAGAGTATTTAGCTCTTAAAATTTTGCAGATCAAGCTCAATAAAATTAAGAAAAGCAAATTCATTAATTTAAATACAAAATGTCATTAAATGACAAAATAAAAATAGAACAATGATATCTCAAGCCCTAACGAAAACAATAACTACTAAAATACAATTACAAGGCAAAATAAAAACAACCCATTGAAACATGTTTTAAGTGTACCAAATCCCATTTCCAATATATCCAATTTAGAAGACAACTTTTTTTTATCTCATCCTATATTTCATGAATCTTGGTTGTGTGGGCCACACAATGATTATTCCTATCATATTATGTAATAGTCTTAGTTAAATAACCTATTCCATTATTAATAAGTGCACACGATGAAATGAAGCTACATTCCAAATCATAGCCATAATACAATTTGTGCCTATTATTCTTAGAACTAGAAATTTTTATTGAGTATATTTATCTACATATACATTTTCTTCTCAAAAATCTCAATTTTTCTGAATTCATACTAACAAATGACATCTGCACATGGATAAAAATGAAAAAGATTAAAATAAAAAAAAAGATAAATAAAAATAATACTTATATATTAACCATAAAAGGGCTAGAAAATGGCTTTGTTTTAGCCCTTCAGTAGTAACACAAAGCTTCTTCAACACAATGCTCATTTTAACACACTTTAAAAAGATAAAATTGATATTATTTGGTCAATTTTCAGATATAATGATCAAAAAAGGATAATGCCATTATCTATTTATAAAGGGGTTGTATGTAGTGCATTTTTAAAATGAGAGGGAAGTTTGTGTAGATTTAAAAAATGTCGGTAGGTCTATGTATTTTCTATTAAACACATGGGAGGATAGAATATTTTACTTAAAATTTTTTACCGGTGTTTGTAATCAAAGAAAAAACAAATATATATATATATATATATATAAAATATAATATAATTATCGATATTTTGTGTGTATAAAAGGTTGCTTTGGAAGGGCCAGTATAATTTTTGGATAAAAGGGGAGATTGGTGTATTGTTCGCATAAAAATCAAGTCCTCAGTTTCTAACACCTTGCCAAGATATGCTACTAAACTCCCTTTTGATACCATATCCAACGGAGAAATTGTTCTGATTTGGAACCCAATTCCGCTATCCTTAAACAAAGCAATGCTGCTTGGGCAAGCTTCTCCCGTAAACTTCATCCCCAAATCCAATCGCTTGGAACTGCCATATCAAAGCCAAGGTCGTCTCTTCGCCTTCAACCATGCGTGTTTCTGCGACAGCCCAAATTCCAAAAAGTTGCCCAGAAGTGCTAAAACTCTGTTATTGGTTAGAGCTGGCTACGCACCCACTTCCAAAGACGTCGTCTCTGGCAACCCAACCAATCCTAACAATGGGAAACACCAGAATTCGGCGAATGTTTCAGAGAGAGGCTCACTCGAAACAAACATTGAAGGTTCTCATTCTGGGTCCTCTGTGTGTGTGTGTGGGTTTTATACTTCTCGCTGCATTTTTACTTTCATATCTTCAATGAGATGGAATTTTGAGTCAAATTTATGTTATTGTATTATATAATATAATATTAAATTGGGTGTTCCTTTTAGTACAGTTTAGTTTCTGTACTATAGACCCTCGCTATGTCCTGTATATGTTTAAATTTCTAGCTACTTTCTTTTTTATTGTTTCAATGTGAGGAAGTTGTGAGTATAAATCGTGTTATAGTAATATAGATTTAACTGGGTTCTGCTGTTAGTAAAGTTTTAGTTTCTGGACTTTAGACTCTATATGTCGGGTTTATTTTTTAATTTCTAGGTACTTTTATTGCTTCAATGAGAGTAACTTACTAGTAGAAACTGTGTTGATGTATTAGCTATTTAACTGGGTTATACTGCTGGTCCAACCTAGGTTTTATACTTTAAAACTCTCTGTTCATTTGGCTCAAATTTGATTCTGTTAAATTTACAGGAGAGCAATTTGCTGCATTTAGTGACAAATAGAGGAAGGAAAATGAAATTGGAAATGTGCAATTTAGAATAAAATGCATGCTCTCAACATTGCATATTTTTTCGATTCATCCTGAGGTTTTAAACCAATCAAGAATTGAATATACTTTTCATTTTGCCATTCCTAAATTTGTTGACAGCTTGTCTTGGGATATAGTTTTTTCCCCCACATTTTCCTTCTAGACAGGAACAGTGATTAGAAATCTCTTTTCTATTTATTCTGATCCAACCTTTTTGTAATGCTGTAGGAGTGGTTTATCAATCAATTTATGTAAATGATATTATCAAGCCACAAGTCTGGGCTTGTGATTGACAGATTTTAAACAAATGAGTTACAATGAAGGTTTTTAGTAATATATTTTCTTGATTAAGTGTATTTATTACAATATGTTGCTGTTAAACTACTGATAGCATTTCTTGATTTCACATCTAAAGCAAAAGGCAGGCACTTTATGCATAATTGTTTCACCCTCTCCTTGATTCTTTTAGGCCACAAGCATGTGCTGCTTACTAATTTCATATATTAGTTAGCTAATTGGCTATGCTATTTCATCTGCCTGGTGCTTACATGGGCTTTTGGACTTTGATAGGCATTGCGCGTGTGCCAGTTGTTACAGATAGTGATTCTTTTGTAAACACCAAGAGGAGATTACCTGGAAATTTTGGAAGACTCAAAACGCAGAAAGTGAAGGCTCTCATACACAGATCTTCCCGGGTGAAGCAGGAGAGAAGTGGAGATGATGATAACCTAATTGTAGAACATGCAGCATTTGGGGAAATAGAGGACAAAGACTTGGAACAGTCTGAACATGCTGTAACATCTGTTTCAGATTCACACAGTGGCTTTAAGACGACACACACCAAATCTCAAAATTCTGATGCCAATATAGCCAGTTCAGGTAAGTCAGTGGCAAGCTACCCTGCCCCTTATTTAAGAGGATGGGATAGTGGAAGATCTGGGCGATCTTTTAAGTCTGAATCACCAAAATATCTAAATGAACAGAGAAAATCGTTAGCTGACAGTGACTTTTTCAGCCGAAAGTCCTTTAAAGATCTAGGGTTCAGTGAATATATGATTGAATCTTTGAAGAAGCAGTTTTTTCTTCGGCCATCACATGTACAGGTAATTATTTTTATGTGTTATTTCCCAAGAGAAAAATACATATGATTCTCATTCGTATAGGCACTTGCCAGTCTGACTTAAGCTCCAATGATTATATAGAACAAAGTGGCACCATGGTTTTGGGAAGGTTGTTTTAATAGTAGTTTTTTTTTTCTGGACAAACACTATCAAAAGATGACAATTGATAGGTCTATATAAAAACCTTTGGTGTTTGACTGTGTTGAAAACTGACTTCCACTGCACAAAAGCGAAAGCTGTTTCCACATCTTAATCTTAAAGATAGTCGTTATAATTTTGACAAAACATGCTGAAAGTACCTATTGTGCGGATTGGTGCATTGCATGCTGGTCAACGCTGAAAAGGTTTCCATCATGTTAGTTTCTGTAACAGATGAAGTCATTATCATAGTGACAGGAAACAATTTGTTCCAAAATCTTATTAATTCTTAATAGTAAGAGGCCCATGGGTGATTTTTATCATCTCTAACATGCTCCATTACATGAACCTTTGGGCATATAGTGTGGACAAAGTACAGGTCGACATTGACCTTGTGCTGAACAACTACCACCAAACCTTATCCCATTAGATGGGGTTGGCACCATTGTGTCTTATCAAAGACCACTCAGCAAAACCATTTACAATAAGATTATCCTTTGTGGGTTATCCTGAAGTTTTTCTAGGTTTTCCTCTACCTCTTCTAAACTGACTATCATCCAATAAGTCAACTTCTCTTACTAGAGCATCCACTGGTGTTTTCCATACATGTCCAAACCACCTGAGCATTCGCATCACTGCCACACCTCTTGCTCATGTTGGCTGCCCAACACTCACTGCTACAGGGCATTGTTGGTCTTAAAGTAGTCCGATAAAATCTTCCCTTAAGTTTGATGCGTATTTTGTGAACTTGTGTTGAAATTGAGCTCAAGAGAATGGCAGTGGTAGCAAGAACGTGAACTTTTGACTATTTAATCAATCATGCTCTAACACCATGTCAAGAACCAATTCATTTGGAAGGCTCAAACTTCTGGGAGAAAGCACATGGATGATTTTATTATCATTATTTCTAGCACATAAAATTTTGTAACCCTGTGAATTTTCACCTTTATATTACTGTTGTTATATGAACATTTTTAAGATGTAAGCTGTGGGTTTAAGCTATCTGTGACCCTAACCTTTCACTTGCTCTTTCTTGATCTAATACATAAATTTTTGATGTGTGTATATTTAAGCACGGATATTTCTCCTCACATTCTCCATTTTTGGTATATTGGATCCCCTATATCCGAGATTTTCTTCCTAGTCTTAAGGGCAGTTAAAGTTATTTTTTAGTATGGAGGTTGAAGTTACTGTGTCAACCCATAATTTAATCTTTTTTTTTTCCCCCTAATTCCATCACTTTATGTAGTGTTGCAAGCTGACTCTGAAAACAACTCAAACATTTTAGATTAAACAAATATGTTGTTGCTTAAGTTATTTTTCAACAAAAATTTCTTCCATCTCACCTTGAGTGGGATAGAGTTGTATTCTTCTCCTCCGTGTAGGTCTCAGCTCATGGTTTTTTCAAGGGAGTCTGGCTTGTGAATTTACAGAGCTTGGAAAGCTGTCCAGACTAAGGGATTTTAGGTTTTTTATTCTCAATGTTCTCTTGTGGAGGACCTCTTGTTCTCCATTTTTTGTATTTATCCTCTCCTCAATAATATCTTCTTTATTCTACATGAAAAAAGTCATGTGTTGAAGAAAAAGGCATAATTTAGTATGAAAATTTGGAATCTAAAAGTATAAAACATGCATAATACTTTTTCTGATCATGTTAACAAACTATGATGGTATGTATTAAGAGTACTTGGTCAAGCTAAAACTCTGACTCAAACCATATAACAGTTGCTGAGTCAAATAAAGAGATTGGCCTAAATACTAATTTAATCAATTTTGCACATGCATTACTTGTACCAATATGCTCAACGGATTAATTGTTTTGGTGTCACTTTAGATTAGTATAATAAATAAAGTAATTGAAGAGCTTCTATCTTGTTGGTTTAAAGTCTCTTTTCAATATTACTAAGATTCAGATCCTTACTATTAATTTGTATTCTTAATTTCTTATTAGTAAGCATATAGAGATCAATATATGGGAGATATGTCATATTTCTTTCTTCCTTGTGTTTATGTAATTTTTTTTTTGTTAGTATGCATTCTTTATCTAGGTTCGATTGCATGAACCATTCAAAATATTGTAGTCGTGCATGTGAAGATTTCTGATCATCTTTCTTATTTTGGAGAAAGGGTTTCAGAAAGTAGGAAATATATTTAAGCAGCTTTTGGCAACAATTTTTGGTGTCAAGTAAGTGTTGAACTGTAAATTAGGTGTGGCTGGGGTCATTCAGACTTTTACTTTTGGTTTGAATACTCATCCTTTTTTTTTTTCTGATGATATACCTACTTGAATATGTAAATTTTATGCTTGATTCTGTTAGTTACTGCTTATTTCATGACAGCAACTGAGCTCCATGGTAAACATTTTTAGGCCATGGCATTTAAACCCGTTATTGGTGGAAGGACCTGTGTCATAGCTGATCAAAGTGGTTCAGGAAAGACATTAGCATATCTTGCTCCAATAGTTCAGCGTCTTAGACAGGAAGAACTAGAAGGACGTAGCAAATCCTCTCCACAAGCTCCTCGAGTGGTTATTTTGGCACCAACAGCCGAGTTAGCTTCTCAGGTCAATCGCTGTTTATATACTCTCCTTTCTTATTCTTTATGTTGTTATCCATTATGTTCCAAGGAATTGATTTCTCTCCTAGTAAACAACTTGTTGATTATGGAAGGCTTTCTCGCAAATCTTGTTGTGATTGCATTTGTTTGCAAGGAAGTACAAGATAGGAACAGATTAAACAACTACGTAGCCACTAATTTGAGGTCTCCGGCTATAGCTTTTGACCAAGCTTGATGGGTCTTGTAGAGAAACTTTTACTTTCACTCTTGAAAATGATCATAAGCATCTTAATTACAAACTACACTAGCATCAAGGGTTGAAATTCACCTTTAGTATGCCAGTTTGATTTTTGTTAAGCTCGCCAACATGCTGCGTCTTAAGTCTTAACTATAAGATAATCAACCTAACAAAATGAAAATTAGTTCAAGTTGGAGATTTATTAGATACTGAGGTTGATGAGAGGAACATGAAACGTATGCTTATAATTTGGAGAAGTAAGAATTATTCCTGCATCAAACTTGGTGGATTAGCCTTGTAGTGGACTTGACTGATGAGTGTGAGCTATGACACCAGTCAAGACAATAATAAGGGAAAGCATGCTGAAGTTTCTCTATTTCAGCATGGTAGGACTTTACTCGTTGTTGAAAGCTCACTTTTTGTAGTCATGCGGCACTGGGAGGCTAGGTATGTGGAAATGTTGTGTAATACAAGATACATAGCTAAACAGTTTTAACCTTTTTGGTCATTAGTCATGATCCCTCATGTTATTTCTATTGTCAGTTTATTCAGTTATCTTATTTCTGTGAATAAGGTCTTCTATTATCCTTAAAATATAATAAAAAAAGGGTAATTTGTAACCTGTTGATCCTTTCACCATAATAATTATATAATTTCTTTCATTACTTGTTCTGTGGCCTTTGCAAAACAGAACTATTCTACATTTTTGCTACATTTCCATCCAAACACAACAACCAAGCCTTATACCATTTGATGGGGTTGGCTACATGGACCTTTTGATGCCATTGCGCTCTATCAAATACCATGTTGACTATGCAGACATTACAAATAAAACTTCCTTTGAAAAAGAGGATTATCTCTGACATAACCCTGCCCTAAAAACTGATGACTGATGGAGTAAAGAACCTTACTCACTAGGTCAACTATCTGACTGCAAAGTGTAGTTCAGGAAATCATGTATAATTTCAATTTTTCGGAGACTGATAGAGCTCTTGGTGTTACATGCATCGTTTGCAGGTCTTAGATAATTGCCGATCTATGTCAAAATCTGGGGTGCCATTCAAATCTATGGTTGTTACAGGTGGCTTTCGACAGAGGACTCAACGGGAAAATTTACAGCAGGGTGTTGATGTTTTAATAGCAACACCTGGCCGTTTCATGTTCCTGATTAAGGAAGGTTTCTTGCAATTTACAAATCTAAGATGGTAGGCCTGGTCTCTTTATGATTTCATGAATATTAGGGCCTCACAAGTCTGGACATTGATGTGCTGTTGTTTTGCTTCACTCTGCAATAGATATCTAGTTCTGTTGTGATGATAGAATCTTCCATATCCTGAATAGTTTAGCTAACAAGATGACGTACCACAAAAGCGTGCTGTGAATGGCGTAATGCAAAAATGAAACAAAAAAGAAGATTTGCAGTTATTGATTTCTATTAAGGTTTATTTGGAGCATAAGACCACCTGCTTTTGAAAAAGAATTGTGAACCTGCCTTTAAAAGGTTCTCTAATCCCTAATAATAGGTGACAATGTCAGGATTACCTTATTAGAATTTTATGGACTACAAAATAAACAGTAGCTCAAACCAAGCTAGTATAATTACTGCCAATCTGGTCCTTGTGATTGCATATTCAACTAGCTGGGCTGCTGGGGTCATCATATCTGTTAAAGATATAATAAACTGAATAAAGATACTCCCACACTACTACCCACACCAAGTCCCACACCACTTCTCAATGAATTGTAATTTTCCTAAAGTTTGCTGATAACTTATCAAAAGCCTGATGGTGACTTGAGGGTAACTTTCTTAACAAATGGCAAGTAACTTTGGTAAGAATTTTTTTAAATTGAACAAGTAACTGTCTTGAAATTGAGTAGTAAAGGAGAAAAGTGGTGTTTGTGGTATTGTGTGTTGTTGTTTGTGACTATCACCAAACCATTTTCAGAACCTTATCCTAAAAACTAAGGCTTTAGGGATGAATTGACACATGATATCAGAGCCTCATCAACCAAAGTGTCAAGAATTCAATTTGTCTTGCCCTACTTTCAATTGAAATTTAAATTTTAACGCAAGGTAAGGTGTAAGGTGAGCATGTGCTATCTCAACACTTTTTGCACGCAGGGTGTGTTAGAGATACAACGAAACCATTCCCGAGCCTTCACATGAGAACTCAAGCTTTTGGGATGAATTTGCACTTGATAATATCTTTGGTGCTTAGCCCCTTGAGTAAAACTCTTGGAATTATGATGTGACTAAGAACATACTTATACAAGTTATGTAGCACATGAAGAATTATTATTGACCAGCATCAGGACACAGCGAGAATGATTGTCTCTTATGATAGATCTGTAGTCAATATGATTGGGCTGCATGAAGTATGCAAAATTTGGCATTTGTAATGTATTGATAATTGAGCTGTACTATACAATCGTATCAAAAACAAATGTTAGCTCACTTGAAAATTTTCTGACTTGTTGCTTTTGGTGGCTGCTAGCAAGGAGTATGATCAACAAATCTGAAATCACCAATGTTAAATCACACCATTTCTTTGGGATGGTATTAATGTATGTGACATATCAAGGAGTCAACATATTGCTCAGTGTATAACACTAAATTTGTATATAATATATTTCCTTAAGATGCTTAGGAAATCATAATTCTGAAGCCCAAAGCTGGCCTTAAACTTTAACATATTTGAAACACTGATCTTTTGCAGTTTAGTTCTGAATTCTAATCTGTTTTATGATCAACATGCGGCGGACGACCTTCATTTTTATCTTTGCTTTGGAAGCTTGATCATATTTATCTAGAAGCCATCCATATTCTGGTCGAGTGACCTAGTAACTAATGGTGCCTTGCATATATGCCCATTTATGTGTATGCATTCACCTGTACTGTAGATATCTATTTTTAAGAAAAATAATTTATTTGCAGTGCCGTGTTGGATGAGGTAGATATACTCCTTGGTGATGCAGATTTTGAAGAGGCACTTCAAAGCTTAATTAATTCTTCACCTGTTGCAACACAATATCTATTTGTGACTGCAACTTTACCGGTGGACATTTACAACAAAATAGTTGAAGTTTTTCCAGATTGTGAAATGATTATGGGACCTGGTATGCACCGGATAAGTGCTCGCCTTGAAGAGGTTTGTCTTTCAGTTGCAAACTTGTAATAATAGAAAGAAATTGAAATCTATAAAATTTTTACATAGTAATTTGGGTTCTTTCTCCTATTTATCTTTCTTGGACTGAAAATAGCATATCTGAAGATGAGAAATATAATGTCTGTATTTTCTGATTGCTATATTTTTACTGCAAAGTCTCCTAAATATGGTTCAAAATTCAAATGTGAATTGTTCTCAAGTTTACGAAGGTTGTATACCATCCAGTATGGCATGCAGCTCTTAATGGTTACAAAACTGTTGTTAAGAGGAAGAAAGAGAGAAGATATTATGAAGCCGTGCTCAACAATGAACCGGGCATGTGTATTTATATTGAAGATATGTATATGAAATCAAGTCCTAATAGGTCTATAATTTATTGATCTACCTAGACTTATTACTTATCCTATATAGGCTTATCACTTATCTACATAGGCTTATTACTTATCTAATCATAGGCTTATCATTTTAATTAACCTATTCACTAACACTCTCCCTCAAGCTGGAGCATAGATATCAAACATGCCCAGTTTATTATAAATATTAACCCTTTTTCTCGGAAGTGTCTTAGTAAATAAGTTAGTAAGTTGATCCCTAGTTCTGATATGCCTAAAATTAATGACTCCTTTTTAGAGTTTCTACCTAACAAAATGACAATCAACCTTTATATGTTTTGTTCACTCATAAAAAACTATAAAAAACTGGATTTGTAGCAATGTGAGTGGCAGCCTGTTTATCACATCATAACTGCATAGCTCTAGAGGACTTAATCCCAAGTTGATGAAGAAGGTAAGAAATTCATACAAGCTCAGATGTAACATGAGCACTTGAAATTAGAGATATTGTGAATGGCTTGAGAGAAACCTCAGTTAGAAAACTTTTATTTATACTAAAAGATATAATTAAAAAATAAAACTCTAATACCTAGTCTAATAAGGAATAGATTACCTAATCTAATAACTAAATAATCTAAAACAATAACTACTTATTTTATTTACATAATTCTACATGAGCCATAGCTCGATATTCAAATTCTGCACTTGACTAAGATACAATAGCTTGTTTCTTGCTTTTCCAGGACACAAGATTTCTCCCAACAAACACAATATCCTAAAGTAGATTTTTAGTCTATAGGATGCCTTGCCCAGCCTGCATCAGAAAAGCCTTCTACTCTACAATGGCCATGATTTTTGTATAAGATTCCACACCTAGGTGCCTTCTTCAGATATTTTAATATGTGAATAATTGCATCCCAATGAGAGTTTCTTGGAAAATTCATGAACTAGCTTACTACACTAACTAGGAAGGAAATGTCTGGTCTGGTAATAGTAAGATAGTTCACTTTCCCACTAACCGTCTGATCGTTATGGGTCTTCTAGTAGTTCTCTGTTTTCCAATCCAACCTTAACATTTGGAATTATAGGGGTATCACACGGTTTGGTCCCACGTAAACCTATTTCATTCAAAAGATCAAGCACATATTTTCTCTATGACAAGAAAATTCCTTACTTATTTCGAGCAATCTCAATACCCAAGAAGTGCCGAAGTGCTCCTAGGTCCTTAGTCTGAAATTTGGTTTTAGAGAAAAGTCTTCAATTTTGAAATATCCAAACTATTACTGCCAGTAATTACTATATCATCCACATAGACAGCCAAAAGAATACAACCAGATTTTGATTGTTTATAAAAAACAGAATGATCATGATCACTTTTTTGCATCCCAAATTTCATGACCGCATCACTAAATTTTCCACACCAAGCTTGAGGATACTGTTTCAATTTGTACAAAGACTTTTCAACCTACACACTATCTTTTTCATACTCCCTTTGAGCAACAAAACCAGGTGGTCGCTCAACATATACTTCCTCAAGTAAATCACCATGGAGAAAAGCATTTTTCACATCAAGTTGATGAAGAATCCAATTTTGAGAGGCAACAAGAGAGATAAATAAACGAATAGAAGTAATCTTAGCCATAGGATAAAAAGTTTCGGAATAATCGATGCCATAAGTCTGAGCATACTCCTTTGCCACTAAGCGAGCTTTCAATCAAGCAACAGAATCATCCGGATTAACTTTAACAGTAAACACCTATTTGCACTTAATAAGTTGCTTACCATGTAGTAAAGGCATAACATCCCAAGTTTGATTGGCCTCAAAAGTTATCATTTCTTCTTCCATAATAGCACGCCACCCATCATGAGAAAATGCCTCTGAAACTGACTTAGGAATAATAATAGAGTCCAACGAGGAAAAAGAGCATTATGACGAGACAGGTAAAGATGAATACGACACAAAGGTAGAAATCAAATAAGGGTGATTATGGGTACCTTTCTGAGTGCAACTATGAATACCTTTTCGTTGAGCAGTAGACAAGTCAAGATTAGAGAACACAAGAAGTGGATCTTGTGAGGAAGAAGCCGGTAGGGGAGACAAAGTTGATGGAATGTCTGTAATGGGCGCTATACTTGATGTCTCAGTAATGGTAGAAGGAAGACTGTGTCTGGTACCTGCATTTTACGAGAGTAAACATACTTAATGGGAGGAGAAGTCCAAGTTTTAGTGGAAGAGACATGAAAATCTTGAGGAGTAGAATTCACAAGGAAATGCTTATCAACAAATTCAGAATTTGACACCAAACAAGAAGATTCAGAAGATCCAAAAAATGGAGTAGACTCAGAGAAATTAACATTAGAAGAAACAACATAACGACCTAATTCAGGGGAATAACATTGATATCCCTTTTGAGTTTGAAAATATCCAAGAAAGAAACATTTCAAAGATCGAGGATCTAACTTAGAAATTTGAGGACGATAATCTTGAGCAAAACATGTGCAGTCAAAAACATGTGGAGTGTGAGGAAACAATGTCTAAGAACGAAACAAAAAAGAATAAGGTACCTGTCCATCAAGAATCGAAGATGGCATACGATTGATTAAAAAATAAGCTAAAGCAACTGCATATACCCAAAACACCTTAGGGACTTTCATTTGAAACAAGAGAGCACGAGCTACCTCCAATAGGTGACGATTTTTTCTTTCAGCTACTTCATTTTGTTGTGGGGTAACTGAACAAGATGATTGATGAATTATACCATGTTGTGACAAATAAGAAAAAAATTTTACTAAAAGAATTCTTTAGTATTATCACTTCGAAAGTTGAGTATAGGTGTTTGGAATTGATTTTTAATTTCGGCATGAAAGGCACAAAAAATATCAAATAATTTTGATCGATTTTTCATCAAATAAAGCCAAGTAACTCTCGAATAGTCATCAACAAAAGTAACAAAATAACTAACTAAATTTGAAAATAACAGAACAAGGACTCCAAATATCTATATGTACTAACTCAAAAGGGGACGCAATCCCATTTATTAACTCGAGGAATATAAGATTGATGATACTATTTAGCAACCTGACATGACTCACAATTTAAAGTAGAAACAAAACTTAAACTAGGATACAATTTCTTTAAAGACATCCTAAATAAGGATGACCCAAGCGACAATGTAATTGATGTGGAGTGAGGGTAGCAAATGTAGCAATTGATTTAGGAACTTTTTCATCAAGCATGTATAACCCACAAGATTTGTATCCCCTACTAAAAATCTTCTTTGTCAAAAGAACCTAAAAAATACAATAATCAGGAAAAAAGAAAATGGCACAATTATAGGTATGTGTTAATTGGTTGACAAAAAGTAAATTGAATGGGAACTTGGGAAGACATAAAGCATTGGATAAAGAAATATTAGGTGCAACATTAACTGTATCACTTCCAACAATAGAAGCAGTAGACACATTAGCTAAAGTAACATGAGAGGTATAGGAGTTGTGAAAAGAAGACAAGATACCTGTATTACTACGTCATTTGATTAGTAGCATTTGAATCAATGACTCATCTAGTATTGGAACTGGAGAAACATGCTGTAGGATTACCTGTCTGAACCATAGTGATAGTGGATTGGATGGGTGATGATTGTTGAGAGGCTTGGAGTTGAAGATATCAAGCATACTCCTCTTCAGATATGATTATTCCACGAGTAGGCTTAGACTCTGGTGCAAGAGTACTAGTTATAGTATGTGCAAATCAAGGTGGTGCATTTTTTAACTTGGGACAATTTCTCTTGATATGACTAGATTCTTTGCAATAATGACAGATGTAAACATTATTAGAATTATGCCCCCTTCCTCTTCCTCCTCTACTGCTATCGTGATCCCCTCTAGTACCGGATCTGATCAAGGTAGATGATTCGCTAGGAGTGGTAGATTGAGAAGGCATATCTCCTACATTTCGAAGAACACGATAAAATGCATTTACCCGTATGAGTAGTTAAGAACTGGTCAAGATTTGTTTATGGGCAGTGTTAAGTTCAGAGGGTAGAGCCATTAGAAAACTTAGAGCTCCTAATTGTTCCTGTTGAGTCCGCATTACCTCAATATCCATAGTGATGGGAATAAGAGCGTTCCACTGTTTAAAGAGACGATTAACATTAGAATATATTTGTGAAATATTTTTTCCTTTTCCATTGGGATGAAACAATGATACACATAAGTTATATATCTGATGCAGATTATCTTTTCCTAAGTATAACCTCTCGAGGAAAGTCCACAAGTCCTTGACTGTTTTGCAATGAATAGTATTATCCTTGACTTCACTTGCCAAGGTATTACACAAGAGACCAAACAAACATTGGTCTTCCATCATTCATTTAACTTTGGTGCCATTTGTAAGAGGATCTGAAGTAAGGTAATCTACCTTTTCAATCCCCTAAAAGAAGTACTCAACAGCTTTTCTCGAAACAAGATATTGTCAACCTTCTGCATCCAACTTTTGGTCAGTAATTCTAGTAGATGTTGGGATTAGATTTGAAAAGAGGGTTTCTCATTCTGATTTTTCTTCATCCCCAGAGGCCGGATTTTTGTTTTTGGTACTCAGATTAGTGTTAAGAGGAAGAGTGAGAGAAGATATAATGAAGCCATGTTCAACAATGAGTTAGGTATATATATTTATATTGAAGAAATGTACATGAAAGAGAGTCTTAATAGGTTTATAATTTATTGATCTATCTAGATTTATCTTATATAGGCCTATCACTTATCCTACATAGGTTTATCACTTTAACTAATCTATTCACTAACAACTGTTACATCAAACATGGAGTACGTTGTACACTACTAAAACTTTTGATTTCAACCATCCTAGGCTTCTTACATATGGCCCTCACTGCAGACTTGACAGACAATTTTCAGTATCATTTTAGAATTTAGTTAAAAATATCAGTATTTTTTTTCTCTAGTTCTCCATTCCTCTTCTTTATTTCGATGGGTATTACTGATGTAGGGAACCTGAACAGAAATAAAGAATAGGAATGGAGAACTAAAGAAAGAAAATTCTGATATTTTTAACTCTAATGTCTAAACGGATACTGAAAATTGTCTGTTAAGTCCGCAGTGAGGGCCATTTGTAAGGAGCCCAGGATGGTTGAAATCAAAATAACATCAAAAAATAAAAATAAATCACTGTCATATATCAAAGACAAATTTCTGTGTTATGTAGAAGATCTTCTAGTGAGATATGCTAGCAATCACTGATTATCAACTCATGCATATTAATTGAAATAATTGAATTCTGCCCCATTATATATGTCACCTTGTCTGTACGTTTATATGACGATTACTTTCTGTTTTGCTCTACATTCAGGTTTTAGTAGATTGCAGTGGTGATGAGGGACAAGAAAAGAATCCTGACACAGCATTTTTGAACAAAAAATCTGCTCTTCTGCAGATAGCAGAAGGAAGTCCAGTCCCCAAAACTATTGTGTTCTGTAACAAAGTACGGTCAGATTCTTACTTTTTGTAGTCACTCTTTGTATTTTGTTATAATTCTCCAAAATAATATGAAGAGAAGTGCTTCAGCTTTTTATTGCACAAATCACAGATTGAAACGTGCAGAAAAGTTGAGAATGCATTGAAACGTTTTGATAGGAAGGGAACCCGCATACAAGTTCTACCTTTTCATGATGCCTTGACAAAGGAATCACAGCTTGCTAATATGAAGGAGTTTGCACGCTGTCCATCAAATGAAGTTTGCCAGTTTTTGGTTTGCACTGATAGGTATAGTATCTTTATACATGTCTCTTCTGGTCAGTTCCAAATGTTTGCTTGAATCATATGGCCAAGAAAAACCAGAAAAAGGAAAAACAAAAGGATCATTTCCTGTACTGTCTTTTTTTTTTTTCCCTGTAGTTTCTTGTTCACAGAAGTTTTAGTGATGAAATGAAATTTGTGATTTCGTTGCAGAGCATCACGAGGAATTGACTTTGCTGGAGTGGATCACGTCATACTATTTGACTATCCACGTGATCCAAGTGAATATGTCCGCCGTGTTGGAAGAACGGCCAGAGGAGCTAGTGGAAAGGGCAAGGCATTCATCTTTGCAGTTGGCCGGCAAGTATCCCTTGCACGGAGAGTAATGGAAAGAAATCAGAAGGGTCACCCGCTGCACGATGTACCATCCACCTATGAGCTGATGAAGTAGAGAGCTGCATGTTTCAACAAACTCTTCCTCAACCATTCTGTCAACCGGCTGGATGCTGCTGGCATTGGGTCGGGCTGAGAGCAGAGCTGAATCCTGGAGTCTGCATGTGATTTAGCACATGAACAATCATGTCCTAATCTGCTTGATATGCCCTGCCCTTCGCTTGGCACATTGTATATAGCTTGGTATTAAAATGTTGTTCTTGCTGCTTTTCTTTTTGTGAAAAAAAAAAAAAAAAGTGTACCGTAGATTTGAAGGCATGGCTTGTGTATATAAACTTACTGCCGTTTTAATAAAATTTTAACCTTTTTTTTTTATGTATTATTTTGTCGTGCAAATAATTCTACAATTAAACAATATGAAACATGAAAGTTACACCTTGCAATTAAATCTTCAGAACCCCAGTACCTACTAGCTAATAAAAGAAATAATTCCCAACATTGTGAAATGAACTTTCTTCGAAATCAAAGTCTTGATTACTATCCCCAACGAGTAGTCTAAGCGGTATCTGTCTTGATCTTAAGACTTCTTGTACGATCATCATAAATTTCATTTCACTATTTGTGATGTTCAATCAATCTTTCTTTCATCGACTTGTACGTCTTGAATAATAATGGTCATATTCGCAAGGGTTGCAAAAAATCCATAACATAAAAAAAAAAAAGACTTTTAAATTTTAATATCATGATATTTTCATTGATATTGCAATCATTAAACAATTTACATAGCATTTTAAAATTTTTAATTAAATATGAGTTGATTTAAGATATCCAACTAAAATTTCAAAGCAAATTAAATTATTATACCCACTCAATTTTATATTAGATCCTTTTTAACTCATTTAGATTAACAAGTTACTAGAATATCATTATATGTGTGTGTGAGAAAGTAAAGGGCCTAAGCCCAAAGCGAGAAAAAAAATATCATTTTATTTAAAAAGTGAGAAGAGTGATAGTTGTAAGAATGAAAATAATAACTAATAATTAAAATTTAAAATTTGCGTTTTTAACAATTACAAAATTTAAAATTTAAAATTATTAGAAAATCTAATAATTAAAATTTACTTTTCTAACAATAAATCATTATTTTTATTGAACATGATCTTATTACTTCAAATTATTTATATTTAATGTAACAAAAGTTGAGATTTACATGCACGCACGCGCTCACCACATTTTTGTGTGTGAGTTTTAACTTACTCGTTTTTATTGTTTTTTTTGAAGGTATTTATTTTGTTAATATAATATTAATAGGAATGGATTATATTTATTTTCTTATTATAATAATTGCACGCAAATTTTTGTATTTTTTATTAAAATGTTTCACATGTATTAATGATATATATATTTTTTCATATGTTACATATGAATATTTGATCCTCCCATGTTCGCCACGGTGATTAATACATATGATTTTACTAGTCTTCATTGTATTTCTAAAACATTCTCTAAATTGCATACATTTCAACCATAAGTCAAATTAAGGAAAAAAAAAGCAAATTTAAAATTTGTTTATAGATTCAAGACTAACATATTTTCAAATGCCTAGAAGCAACCAAAAAAGTTTGGTGCACAATCAGCCCTTCAATATAATTAGGAATACCTCTTACAGGAATTTATATTGTAATAAAATAAAATAAATATTTATTTTATATAAAAAATATTTCTTTATAAGTTTATAACAATATTAAATATTATTAAAATAATTGAATATAAATAAACTATTATTGTATCCTTATATATGTGATGGTATAATTTTCTTATAAAAAAATAAATCAAAACCTTGTGGTTGTATTAATCTCAATTCATTATTATGTAAAATTTGAATTTAAAAATACATCAAAATCTAGTATTTGTATTAATCTTAGTTTAATATTATATAAAAATTGAATTTAAAAATAAAATTTCACTATCTATTTGTATAAATTTTAGTAATTGAAATAAAAATATATAGAAATTTATTATTCATCTTTAAACAAGAAATAATATATTTTACATAAAATTTTTATAAAGATAGTAATCAATTTATATATTCATATAATAATTTTAATTTATTATTATTAAATAATTTAACATTTTTTTGTAAAAATAAAAAATGTGTACTTTATTGTCACATGTTTTTGACTAAGTATTTGATATTAAACTGTAAATAATATTTTAAATTATTTGATGCCTTTAAACTTTTAAATGAAAACTATATGATTAAGTCAAACTTTTTATTTTTTTAAATATATACACTCCTAAGTTATTGATATATTAGTGATGCAAAATCAATATAATTTAAAAAATTATCATGTAAATTATGCAACAATTGAAAATAAAAAACAAAGAAAATTTACACAGGCATCACTATTAAACATTCAATTGTCAACTCACCCAGCAAAAGTTATTACAAGCTTCTTGATTATATTCAGTATAATATTGTCCATTCACACTATGAATTTTTATGCACTAATGTAAAAGAATTTTACATTATTATTACTCATCCTCGTGTTGATACATTATAAAAATAAAAAATGTGATAAGATAGTTTTACTAAAATTGTAAAATGTTATTTCTTATATCCAAAAGTTGCGCACTTAATTGAAATTTTTGTATAAATTGAGATTCTTATGTAATATTTTTTTTAAATTTATAATCATTTTTTTTTAAATATCATCACGTTTATAGTTCATATTTTTCAAGTTTAATAATAAATAAATAAATTTTTATGTGATAGCATCTCTCAAAAGAATGATTTATTTTAATTTGATCTCAATTATATAAAAGTAATCAACAATTATTTTCCCATTTAAAAATCTAAAAATATTTTGCATAAGTTTTAACAACATGATGATATATCTTCAATTAATAAAATAATTAAATTAAAAAAATGTGAGGCAGGGTGATGATTTTTTTATTTCTTTCGTTGTAGCTTGATGATTTAATACCTAAGTAATGGTATATGCAAACTTAATTATGTGTTACATTGTGACAAAATCTCAACATCTAAGTTTGAATAATTATGTTAATCTAAATCATTTTATTAAATATATAATAAATAATAAGAAAAAAAATAAGTAAATATAATATTACTCTTTTTACTTAATATAGTATTCTTCATAAAATTAATGTCTTTTTTTCAAGAAGAAATATTAATGTGAGGCTAAATTGAAAATCTTTATGGGGGCAAAATTATGGTTGTGTTTCATAAATGATTTTTTTGATTAGCATTTAGTAGATTTGGATGGTTTTAGAATACTAACATGGTCAATTCACTATTTTTTATGTTTAGTGAATAGCAGTTTAAGTCAATGGATTGGCCTTTAATCCACAATCTCAAAAAGTTGAGAAACCTAGCATTTTTTATCACTGGATTTTACATTAAATGTGCAAAAAGAATTCTTATCCATGACTTATACAATTAATTACGTCTCCGGCATTGATAAATACAAATCAAACCCTCATTTTCTTAGAAGAAAATATAATAAATATAATAATTATAAAGTACAAACCAAACCCTCTACCACTAATATTGCAACTTGCAAACTAATTTTTTATGTGAAATTATCTATTTCTTAAAAGAAAACATAATAAATTATCATTATTTTTTCTTAAAAATAATAAATAATAAATTATAATGATTTATTTCTCAAAATAAAATATTATAAATAATAAGCTATAATTATAATTATTTATTTCTTGTAGAAAAATCTAATAAATAATAAATTATGATATTTTGTTTCTTAGAAGAAAATTTAATCTAAATAATATATTAAAATCTAAAATATTATTAAAGCAAAAGAATATTCAAATAAATCATAAAATATATTCATGTTCTTATATATCATTTTACATATAAATAGTTAATAATAAAAAATTAATTTTACTAAATATCTTTAAATAAACAATTAATGCTATCAATTGATAAAATTATTTATAATATAATTAACTATTAACTAACCATTAACGTAATTTGTCAACAGGAAATTGTACAAATGAAGACAAGTTTACATGCACAAACACTATGGCTTCCATTAAATCTGCCATCTAACGTTATTAATATTAGCCACAATAAAAACACCAAGAAATGCATGTGCTTTTCAATGTAGGAAGAGTTTAGGCATGACAATATGAAAAGACATTCTGCCATCAACGAAGCACGGAAATGCCTTCAGACTGCCGCTCCCGCGTGTCCGACACGTCTTGGACACGGACACCGCTCGACACCAAACGGATACGTTTCGGGGCTGTGTCCGAAATTTCCAAAAAAATGGACACGCGTTCCCTCCTCGGACACGCGTGTCAAGACCAACTTACACGGCATTACACGGCCCTAATGCCCTGTTTCAGCCGCGAAGTCCATTTCCCCAACCCT
>JANHAO010006441.1:0-21354 GCA_026873985.1 Saraca asoca
TATTTTTCAACATCAAAATTAGCGTATAGCTTAGAGTGATTTGATTAACCAATTTTTCTTTAAAAAATTTACTCTAAGGCTAACAAGATGACAAGCAAACATATGGTAGTGCATTCCCATGGAATGAATTTGAGTGAAACACTTCCCATCCTAAACACAATAAGAGTTGTGAAAAGAGCTTCCTTGCAAAGTCTACCAAGTTAATCTATCCTTTGATGAAGTAAATTTGCTAATTGATTTGAGTTTTGATTTGTAAAGATGAACTTCAACATGTTGTTCTTTATGACCTAAATTTTGTTGCATTCTTATTTGTGATAAGATATTCATTATTGCTGAAAAACCTCAAGGTCTTTTGAATCTTCTTGTTCTTTCAACCCTTTGTGTTTTACTTTGTGTGTATTTTGTTTTGTGTTTTTCCCAGGAGTGCAAAAGCTAAGTGTGGGGGAATTTGATAACAAAATATTTCACTCATTTATTTGTCATCTCACTTAGCATTTTAAGATCCAAAATGACTCACTTTCAACTGTGTTAGTGTGTATTTATGCTTTTGTATCAATTGGCATCATTAGGAAAATTCTGCATAATTTGGCCATTTTGAGAAGTTTTTGTAATCTAGTCATAACTCAAGCTAAACTTGTCCAATTAATGTTATTCTTGTCTTGTAGGAAAGCTAAGACATTGCTCTAGAACTTTTATGAAGACCTCCAAGGCTGAATCACACAATTGGCTATCTAAATTTGGAGTTGAAATCAAGACCAGAATATTGTCTCGGGCAGCCTGACCTCTGTGTACTTATTAGACCATATCTGGAGATATACAAGTCCAATTGAGGTGAAACTAAGCCAAAATGGAACATGAGACATAAAGCCACATTTCTTATGAAGAATTCCAGACTTGAAAACATCAATTTGGGCATGAAAATGGAGCTGTAATTCATGATAGAAATGCTGTGAAAATGGGCCTCTGCAGGATTTGGTTTCAAGGCCCCCAATTGGCATGGATCTTGAGCCCAATTGACATCCTTTGTTCCAAAAAACACTTAACCAGCTAGAGAGAAGTAAAATTCAGAAGAAAGTAGTCTGCATTGAGCAAAACATGCAAGGGCAGAGGCAGAAGCAATCAGATAACTTTCTACCTGCTCCCACTAACCAGCAACAGCTTTCCTTTTTTACCCGAGCAAACTCCTTTTAGTTGAGAACTTTTAGTTCATTTTTTCAAGAAGGTTTTAAAGTAGTTTTAGGACATTTTTCCTTTTCTTTTTCTCTATATTTTTCATGCCTCCAATCCATGGAAGGCTAAACTTTTGTAATCAGCCCAAGGGCCTACAAACTCGAAGATTAATGCTGAGGTTTGGTTCCTTCATTCTGCAATCCATTTGTTGGCCATTTCTTTCCTATTTCCTCGCTGTTTTGTTGTGAATATTTGAGTTGAATGGCTTCATTTGATTTAGATGTTTTATGATTGTTGCTTAATGATCAATTATAGGAAGAGAATAGGAAAACTAGCAATGCATTGAGTTTTTGATGTGTTATTTGCTTGGCTGAATCCTGACTGCTTAGGATGGATTTATTAATCATTCCAAGGATTCTTGTTATGATTTTCAACAATTGGATGAATACTTAATGATCAAGGATGCATTAATCTCAAGTTGATTCCCTTAGCTGGTTGCTTATCTATTTCTATTTTAGTTTCTATTTTGTTAGTTTTCTGTTAGTGTTAGCTTAGTTTAATTACTACCAACCCCTCCCCCATTTTCAACTCCTAATTTGATTGATATCATCATCCTAAAATGATCCAAGGGCTCGACTTGGTATTGCCTATGCTACAAGTAGTTTAGGTAGCTCAGTTTTAGAAATTTTTAATTTGATCAGTTTCGACAGCCGCTTATTAGTACCTACTAGTGCAAATAACTATGAACATAGAAATCCGGCATCCAGTCCCTTGGTCAAACAGTCATGTTGCAGAAGCCTTTATAAGGAAATAAAGGAAATGATTATCAAAACACTTTGAATTATACAATATAAATAAGATTATGAATTGAAAGTTAAAGGTAAACTCACATTTCAAAAACTTGGATGCAAGATATATTTATCTCTTCCATAGCTAAGAATTGCATAATGTCCTTAGTCGAATAAGTGTTGCATTCATAACTTATGACCTCGACATCCATATGAACAAGAATGAATGTGTCATTTATCATCTTCTTAGCGACAACAGATAACATTTTCTTTAGCTCAACAAGAGGCATCTCTTGGGTCAAAGTTGGTTAATCAGTTGATTGAGTCATTGATTCCTTGGTCTACCTCTTCTTAACCTTCTTAGCCTCCTCTGAAGCCTAATTGGCATGCATAAAATTATGAAATTTAGATATTAGAAATATAGTAAAGTTGGTTCTTTCAAACACAATTACTTACTAGGTAAAAAATGATACCTCTGTAGCCAAAGTGAAAAGACTTTTTAGCCATGCAATCTAAGTCCCAATCATTTGGCCCACTATCCCTAGTTCATCTATTGACACCAGTAGCTTTGCACTCTTATCTAGTAAGGTGTCAATGATGACCTTTGATTGCCTACCCAAAAATTATTGGTAATGGGGGGTGCAACTGTGAAAAATCCTTCCATTTGCCATTGTACATCCCTCAGGCACCAAAGCTAGAAGGCATTTAACTTCTTCCTATATAGATAAAAAAATCAAATTAAATAAGTTAATTATAATGTTATTTTTCACAGAAAATATTAGAAACTACCTATATAATAAAGGAAGTTCAAGTTTTTAGTGATAGTCATTTACCTCTAGTAACTTTGTAAATGGATCGAGGTCTTCTAGGAAGCTAGCTTTCACACTATTAGGTGGAGGGGTAGGGTAGATCTCTACCTCATCAAGAATAGGCCTTAGGTTTGAAAGTGACTGCATGCCCATCTTCTAAATATAGGCAAACATCTTTTAAATTTCTTCCAACTCGGCTCAATTCTTGTCTATCAATTAAGTAATAATCTCCTCTCTCACCTTCTATGCTACTCGAGCAGTAATCTTTGTAGTAAGATCCTCCACAAAAATTGATAACCATCAAAGATGCTTTAATGATCCCCCCAAAAAATAGGCCTTGAGACCCATTCCTCCTTCAACCCTCTTAACATGGCTGGGATGCTCTTCAATTTCCAACACAGCTGTTAACATGCTCATCCTTCCAAGTAGAGTAAAATCTCCCTGGGTCGATTGCTATGTGAGAGAATCATGTGGCATATATATAATTAAGAATATTTATTGCAATTTAACACTTATAATTACTTAAGAATAATTATTACAATTAAAACTTGTAAATTACTTATAATTTTCTCAGCAACTATCTGCCTTTCTTTAATTGTATTTTCATCTTTTGTATACCCTAACTCTCTTCCATAATTCATGTTGAAATATTGAAACAACTTTGGTTGGACTGATTGGAAGCTTGTTGTTCTGCAAGCTTTTCCTTCAACAAAGCTTGTTCAAGCTTCACATATCTGTTACAAGACAGCCTATGTTTATATTTGTTCTTTTACTTGTTTATCCTTGTTAGCTTTACTTATACCATGTTGACAAAAAAATATAATTGATAAGATTGTCAAATTAATTATAAAATATAGTTGAAAAAAATATGAGCTAAAATGACTAAATTTAGCTGAAAAATCTCAAATTGATGTTACTTCACAAATTCATCCCATACTTGTTGATTGAGGAAGTTGTATTTCTGAAGGGGGTTTTCATCACCTTTCTTCTTAACGATGACGTAATCCCATGTCAACAAGTTCCTAAAGTCTGTCCACTGCTTCCCGACAAGATTTAAGACTTTTTTTCTCCTCCCCACATAAACATTAAAGGTGTCTACAAGACAACACGCACCTAAATTATACTTGTATATAATTATTCTAAGAAGATAAGTAATATATACCAAGACATCTTGCCAAATATTCTCTTTGATGTCTTTTGATACTTATTTCTAGTGCTCAATGTTGATTGACACTCTCATACATGTCAACATTCCAATATAACTCTTATATTTTTAACTTGCAACCCCAATAACCTGACCCTTAGCATTGAAGTCAACTTTCATCTTCTCTCCTCTACTACACATAAAGGCCATTTCCTTTATTAAGGTATTACCATTCTTACTCTTCTCAGTATCTTAAGAAAGATTCATAAGGTTGTTTAAAAGGAAAAAAAAAGAAAAAGAAGTTAACGAACAAACAAATGTTTCTAAAACTAAACATACCATCATATATCATTGAAATATATATATATATATATATATAATTACAAGATTGTTTACAAATGGAGAAGAAAAGATAAGTATTTTTTAACCATATTACTCACTTTTAACTATATTCATACAAAACTATTATATAAGTTTTATTCTAAATTGGAAATGACTTTTATAGTTTTTACATATTGCATTTGATGATTTTAGAAAGGAAATTATTACATTCAAAGTTTCAGTTTTACTGCATAGATTACAATGAAAATCTTAAATGTATTCATAACTACTCTAGCAAGTGATACAAAATAAGGCATGCATGACTAGATAATCTAGGCCAAGAAATGCAACCAAAAAATAAAACCCTAACCAAAAACATTTTCAATAATCAAACTAAGAAACAAAATAAGGGGAAAAAAAGCCAAACCCAAAAAATACAAACTATCAACAAAGTACAAAGCAAAAAAAGGTAAAAAAAAAAAAAACAACATTGACACAACTTGGCAAGGAAGAAATGAATACAATATAAGAAGAATGAAGTTTCATATATCAACTAAAGATAAACTTGAAATGGGATTATCGAAGACAACAAAGACAATCAAAAACAATGAAAAAGAAAGCAATAAGGGTTTAAGAATAATATTGGGTAAATGCTTTAGACAAAGCAAAGCAAATGAGAGAAGGGGAAGAATTGGATGATTATGTAAGAAGCCTAGACTTTAGATGTTGGTTATTAAGAAGGAACCGATGTCAAATATCAAGCATCTATGTCAATTTTCATAAAAAACTGATATAGAAAGTTAAGATGTCAATTTTTTATGTAATTGGTGTGTTAATTTTCATCATATTTATAAAAATACCATCATGGCTTTATATATTATTCTCTTCTTGAATTTTTTTTTCTTTTTTTATTTTGTTTATACATCGGTTCTTTATTAGAACTAACCTTATTTCTCTCCTTAGACATCAGTTCTCCATAAAAAAAATCAACTTCTTTTCTTTAAGTAGTCTATTTTAAAAATAGACATCTAATATTATATGTTAAAACATTTTTTTGAATAAATTTTAACCATTTCACTTTTTGGATAATAATATTATTACATTTTCGCACATAATTTGCCCAAGGCTAACTATTTTTGAAAAATTTTGTCAATTAAATATTTTGTCCATTTAATACTATTTCAATAATTAAATTATTTTACACATTAAATAATATTTAATTTTGTAAAAATTTATGCGAATTGCATTAAATACATCAGTTTGTGTTAAAAAAAATCAGCTCATTTCTATTAATTTTTTTTATTAAATTACACAAACCTACTCCAAATTACATATTTATGGAAATATCTGAAAGAAAATTAGGACAAAAACATTATTGTTGAATCAACCTTCTGGTTTGCTTGCAACAAACTAACATTAAATTGTGGAAGTTTCTAAGATTGCTTGAAGCCTCTTATTTAAAGGATTAATACATATGCCCTATTTAAAGGAAAAAAGAAAACAGAAGTTAATCATTTATATACAAACTAATTAAAAAAAGAAAAAGAGAAAAATAAACTATAAACCTTCAAGGAAGCTTGAGCATAATTATACTAAGTAACAATGCCTATAAGTTTTACTCCTACAACCATATTGCTTACTTGGGAAGAGGAGTTTGACAAGTAAGGCATAGGAATTTCATTCCACAACTTAAACAATCATTCCAAATATGTTTCAGTTGTTTAACTTGTGGAATGGAATTCTTGTGCTCCACTTTTCAAACACCTCTTCCTAAAAGTAAGCAGTATGCTAGTTAATAAGAGGGGATGCATTAGCCTTTTATAATGTGAAGAGACTTTAGACGTCGATTATTTATGTTGAAACTGACATATAATATCTTATATCTACATGGTTTCTAATTCAAAGCCAACATCTAATATACAATTTGTCGATCTACATCGAATCTTAAAAAGACTGACATCTAATCTACATCTCTTCATATAATAGAATATAAATGAGTTGAATTATTTTGACTATTTTGTCTTGGTAAAATGAAAGAAACTAATGATCATTAAAGAATTTTCTAATCCTATGATCTTGGAAAATGGTGGATTAAATGTAATATTATCATATCAATAAATTAGTTATACATAAACAATTTGCATTAATTCAATCGATAAATTAATAAAAATAATTATTTGTACATATATTATAAAAATTTCCTTAAAGTATAATCAAATAAGAATTCAATTGATAAATTAATAAAGTTTTTTGTCAATTAAGAAATCATTGATTTTAAAGATGCTTTTAACCTAAGTGATTTAAATTAAATAATTGCAAAAGTATCTCAGTTCCTTAACTCAAAACGATGTAAAATATGATATTGAATTTAGATGTCGATTATTTATTAGGAAAAATGTTATAATTTTTCTGATATTTATAAAAATATCTTCATGCCTATACATACGTTAGTTTACTTTTCATCAAAAATCTATTTAACGACGTTGTTTCTATATTTTATAGTAATGTAAATTCTAAATTCTAACTAAATAAAGCTTCAATAGCACTAAATACAACTTAAAATATAGAATTGGTCATAAAGTAAGTCATATAGTTATTTAGTAGTCAAAGTAAAGAATGCATCAAAATATTTAAAACAATCATAAGTAATTTACTTTTTATTTATTTAATTATTTATTATTATTATTTTGAAATAATTACTAAAATAATTTAATAAGGTAAAACTTTGAAAATTCAAGTTTTAGAAATAAATAAATAAAAATCAAATAAACTCGTCTATTAACTTTCTATAAAATGTATTTTACAAATCTTATATGAACAAATTCAAATATTTATAGGAAATACAACTATAAAAAAGGATTTTTTGTTTAAGGTTGGTTAAAAGGATTTTTGGTTATTACAAAAAGCATTGAACCAACTATCAAATAGTCTATTTCTATTACATGATATATAAAACCAATTAGGAAAAATGTAAATTACCCCTCAGTTTTGGGATAGTTGCATTTAACACTCATAATTATTAATTTTTGCAATCAACTTTTTTAACATTAGGGTAGTTGCATTTAGCATCCAATATATCTTTTGTCAATGATTTGAGTGGAAAAATGTGTCTAGTTTGATAAGAAACTTTATGAAAAAAATAAAAGCATAATCTGGAGGCCATGTGGCACGAATTTAGGAATGATCTAACTTTTATACTATTTTTTCAATTTTTCTTATTTTGGTTAGTCATTTTGATATGTTTTGCTTGTACAATGTGAGTAGGAAAGTCCATGACCATAATCATTGAATTTTTATCTTCTCATTGGTATAATATGATACTTAGATTTCTCCTAGAATTATAGGGAAATAGCCTTATATAAATGCAATTTATCACTTATCCAAAATTGAAATGGCTGATTGCAAAAATTAATAGTTATTAGTGTTAAATGCAGGTATCCCAAAATTAAAGAAGATAATTTGCATTCTTCTCAAATTAATTAAAAGGAAAGAAGTGAAGACAAGAAAAACATATATAAAAAAATAAAAAATCTCCAATCATGATCCATCATTGAAATAGTTGAATATGCAAGTAGATTTTAAAGAAAAAATATTATAAGACCTCATACACTTAATAACTAACAAGTTGTCATTGACTAAAATGCCATTCAAGTAATCAACCAAAATCTAGATCATGCGATTAATTCATGTGTAACATAATTCAATAGAATTGCATGAATTCAGCACTTTAAAATAAAGTTACACTTATATGACAAAAGCTATTTCAATTATACTCCAAACTAAAATCTTTGATCTAAAATTCAGTGATCTACTAAGTTAAGACAAAATAATACTAAATAAAAATGCATTCAAAATATTTGATAGTGTAAGCAAAAATAGAATAGTGAGGTAAGAGAAAGACTTAAAATAAAATTTTGCATTATTTGAAGAACATGTGTTCTTATAGCATTGAGAAAAAGAATAAAGAGGGCCTCACAACCAATTGAGAAACGTCCATTTATAGTTGGGATGGAATACAAGTTCCCTCCCCTTATCAATTATGTTTAGCTTTTAATATTAACGAATAGATAATTAACAAACTAAAAATAAAACCTAAAATTTAAACAATTGCATATTATATATTTATTTTTAATTTTTCAAATGCTAAAAATGATTAATGAATAAGATAAAATCAACTTTGCATTATTATTTTGATTTTTAAAAGCTTTTTTGTTAGAAAAAACACAAATAATTTTAAAATGATATTTGATTTTTGAAAAGGAACACAAGGTTGAGGACTAAACCATATACTTGAAATGTTAAAGAGACAAGGGAATGAATCACATGTTCGAGATGTAAATAAAGAGTGACGAAAGATTGAGTTGCATGCTTAAGATGTAAATAAAGAAGGGACAATAGACTGAATCGTATGTCTAAAATGTATATAAAGAGATAATGCACTAAATCTCATGTCTTGAAGGTCAAGGAACTTAACTACATGTCTAAAATGTAAATAAAGATACAAGAGATTGAATCACATGTCTAAAAGGTTGAGAAACTAAACCACATGGTTAAAGTATAAATAAAGAGATAAGAGACTAAACTGCATGGCTAAAATATAAATGAAAAGAGACAATGGACTGAATTGCATGGTTAAAAGGCCGAGGGATAGAATTGTATGCCTAGAATGTAATTAAAAGAGGCAATGGACTGAACCACATGACAAAAATTTAAATAAAGAGATAAAGACTAAACCACATGTAAAAAATGTAAATAAAAAGAGACGAGAGATTGAACTGGATGTCTAAATGGCCTACTGAACCACACATCTAAAATGTTAATAAAAGAGAAAAGGAACTGAATCACATGTCTAAAAGAATGAGGGACTAAATCACATGCATAAAACGTAAATAAAAGAGAAAAGGGACTGCATTGCATGCCTCAAAAAGAAATTTTGAAGATCATGGTTTATATTGTTTGAAAAAAAAGAATGAGTAAAAAGCATGATGTATTATTTTATTTAGTCAAGAAAATCCAGAATGTCAATGCCAAAGTGATTGAAAAATGATAATTGTAGAAGAATTATGCGTATTGTTATACAAAAAGTAAATTGTAATAAGAATTTAAAAGTAGATAAAAAATTAAATTATAGTGATGAAGATAAATTGATGGAGACTTAAAAGTAGTTAGGAAGTAAATAGTAGTGATGAAAATAATCTAATAGTAGGAAAATAATAGCAAAATGTAAATTACTTGTGTTGACAACTTAACCTAACATGATTGGATTCAGTTTAACAATGTAAAATGACATGATTTGACATGGGTTCCGACCTAACATGATTCAATTTGATTTAATAGTGGAAAAGTAAATGAGAAAAAATAAATGACCTAATTTGATATAGGTTCGATTCAATTTGATTATGTTCAATTTAACAGTAGAAAATTAAAAACATAAAATGTAAATGACTTGACTTGACATACACTCATCTAAACTTGACTAGATTTGATTTAATGGTGAAAAAAGTAAAAGCATAAAATATAAATGACCTGACTTTACACAAGCTCAATCTAACTTTACTAGATTTGATTTAACAGCAAAAAAGTAAAAGCATAAAATGTAAATGACCTACCTTAACATAGGCTCGATCCAACTTAACTATATTTGATTTAACAAAATAAAGTGAAAGCATAAATTGTAAATGACCTGACTTGACATGAGCTTAACCCAACTTGACTGGATTTGATTTAATGTCAAAAAAGTAAAAGCATAAAATGTAAATGACCTAGCGTGAAACAAACTCAACCCAACTTCACTAGATCTAACTTAATGACCAAAAAGTAAAAGCAAAAAATATAAATGACTTGGCTTTACACAAGACTGAATTTGATTCAACAGTAGAAAAGTAAAAGTATAAAATGGAAATGATCTGACTTGATACAAACTCAACCCAGCTTGACAAGATCTGATTTAACAATAGAAAATTAAAAGCATAAAATGTAAATGACCTAGTTTGGCATAGGCTCAATCCAACTTGATTAGGTTCAATTCAACAACTAAAAACCTAAAATATAAAATGTAAATGACTTGGCTTGATACAAGCTCAACCAAACTTGATTGGATTCAATTTAGTAGCAAGAAGGTAAATGTGGAAAAGTAAATAACTTGGTTTGACACAAGCTCTATCCAGGTTGAGTGGATTCGATTTAACACTAAAAAAAATAGGATGCAAAAAGTGGATGATTTAACCAAATTCTTTTTTTAAATATTTTTTAACCGAAGAATAGTTACTTGTCCAAAGAAAATGATATTCAATCAAACTTTTTGTTATTGGCTTTTGATCATGGTTAGCCCAAAGAGTAGCTTAAATCTTAACCTTTTCAGCTCAGCATCAATGTGCATCCTTGATCCCATGTGATTTGAGGTTGATGCCAAATGTGACTTCCTTTAAGTAATGTTTAATCATATCAAAACCTCCAAACATTATGGAAAGTTCAAAACATTAAAAACATTGAATTAAAGATCAAAACCAAGACCAAAGGTTGAGAAAATGAAATCAAACAGGAATCATACTAAAAAATTGCCTAAATATGTTTTTTCCAAAGTATTTTTCATAAAGATGTAAGATTGCTCTAGTTTTGGGATTCTCAAAATATCTTGAAATAGATCAAAATCTACCTCAATTTGTGCTTCTTCAAACATTTTTAGAAAAGCTCCAAAATTGTCCCAATTTAGGATTTTTGACATTCAAAAAGATGGAAACTAACTAAACTTGGGGTTTCTTGGGTATTCTTTTTGAGAATTTGGAACATAATATATTATGAGTGAAGTTTGCCCTGTTTCAAAATTTGCCCTAATTTATATTTGAATAAAGCTAAGTCTCAAAGAGGGCCTTAAAAGTTTGTGATGTTGCCTTGGTGCAAGGTTTGCTTAGAAGGAAAAAATAATAGGTTTTAAACTTTGATTATTCCCTTACCACTTCTTGTTGTACTTCTAATGCCTATTTTCAAACGATTGTTTGACAATATTCAATTACCAAGAATGGATATAAGGGTTGTAACGAGGGGTTCAAAAAATGGTATCAATGTGGTGAAAGGATATGAAGGTTCAAATCTTAATGTTGGGTTTTTATGAGAATGGTCTTTTTATTTTGGATTTGATAGCTCACTTGTACTTTGTGAAGTACTTGTTCTGGATTTGAGTTAATCATTCCCTTAAATACATGCCATTGTCTTTTATTTTGTCATTGCCAAATATTGTTTTACTCTGAGCATTTGGCTTTTCTTTGTTTTCTTCTTTTTTCTATTTTTTTGCTACATGCATGCCTTTTCAATCTTTTTTCTTGTAAATATTATTGTTTGCATCTCTTATTCTCTTTTCTTTGGCAAAGAAGTTTAGAAGTTTCTCATTTTCACCTAAAGCTTAAAATTTTTTTGGTTACAAAAGAAAATTTAGACTCAAAAGGACTAAAAAGTGATAAAGGTGCTTGGATTGATAAAGAAAAAAATTATCCATTTATTGATATTTGAATATTTGGCACAAAATCTCTTGAAGTGCTACTCTTACTTGGTTATTATGATTTGAAGGTTTAATAACAAAAAAAATACTCCATCAAACTCAAAAGAGTTAACTAGTAATAGTTCTCCTTAATTTTAGGTAAAGACAAATAATGCCTCTTATTATTTGATTAAGTTTAATTAAAAGCATATTTTGACATTAATTTTCATTTTCCCAAGGTCTTTAAAATTTGTATCATACTCAAAACTTGTCATTATCCTCATTATTCCAATTCTAAAAAGAGATATCCAATATTTTTCTAAAAAATAATAAAAAGATAAACTTTGGCCATTTTATTTGGAAGATAAAAAAGGAATATAACAAAAAATAAAACTAATAGATATGGGTTGCAGACGATGTCAATATATGACAAAAAAAACTAACTTAAAAAGAAAGACATAAAAAAATTGAACATTATTCTAAAGAAACACATTTGTAAATGACTCAAATTGATTTATGATTGGTTCTTGAATTAAGGTTATTCAGGACAAGATCAATTCTATTAACTTTTCTTTTGTTATACATTTTCAAACTTTTCTAAATAAAAATGAAAAGTAACAAATATTATTCTCTTTTTCATAAGAAATATGCTCTAGGGTACCTTAATCTTGATGTATGATGTCATTTAGGATTATAAGCTCTCAAGATAGTAAAACTTTTAAATGTAGAATCCATGGTGATTCATGATACAATGTCAACAATGCCCAAAAATTTTAATTTTCATATAAAACTCATTTGTTCAAGAGATTATGGTATTATATAATGAATCATAAGGGTTAGATTTCTATGAATATGGTTACATTAGTGTAGGGGAGGAGTTCTTGGGGTTGGAGAAATAAGTATAGAAAAATAGAACCCTTGCTAAATATGACTAGTTGAGCTAAAAAGCAAACACTCTAGACGAGAGCTGCTACATAAGGCAAAAGGAATATGAAGGGTTTTGAATAGGCGAGAGAGGAAGATAGATTGTTTAAAGGTAAGAACTCAAGTTTCTGATGGTTGTTCTCTATGTGTTGTCTAGGTCAATTTAAAGGTCAATGGTATACTTTTATAGTGCTAGGGCTTTTAATGGTAGTTTAATAAGTTTGTTGGAATTGATCTAGGTAATGGTCAGATTCATAAGAGGTGATAGGGGATATGAGTGAAAGTCCTGACCTTCACAAAGGGTAATTAGAGGCATTCATGGGATTTGGGAGGTCAACAACTAAGTCTGAGACCAATTTAGTGTGATGGTATAATGGTTAGGTTTGCTTGGTAAGCAAGGTTCCTAAAGGATAGGTTAAGGATGTGAGGTGTTCCCTTACACACCCTCGTCTTGAGGGTTCCTGAGCAAAATGTTAAACATGATATGCTCACTCTTCTATACTCTATATCCTTAATTTATTCCTACGAACCCACATTCAAAAAAGGTTCCCTCTTGGCTTGTGGGGAGGATTGTATCTGTCCCCCGTGATTAAGTAGGTCATTGCCTATGACCAAGTGACCATGCAGTAGCCTTAGGCATAAGGGTTTGAAGCCCAAAAAGAAAGAGTAGAAAGCTTAATATGTTTATGTTGCTCTTTTGAGCAAGGTGTTTTGACCCTTAATAAATGTCAAACCTCAATTTGGAAGCATGACCAGCATAAGAAATGTCTCACTAGCCTTACAATGTTCAATCAATCTGTAAATGACTTCTTATTCTTAAAAGTAAATGGAGAATAATTTCAAAATATTTTAGAAAACATATATATATATATATGTGTGTGTGTGTATTCAAAATATCTATTTACAAAGAAAATATGGCAATGTTTGCTCTGATTCCCACACATCCAGGGTTAATGCCCTTTCAGGTAACCTATACAACTTCAAAGAATTTCACAAGTACTCCCATATCAACATATAAGAAGACTGACCCTAACAGACATGTATAGGCTAAATAACATAAAACACATGTATATGCAAGTGAGGTCCAATTACCAAAATAACTTCCCAAAACATGTTATCTTTAATCTCCAAATGGCATCAAGTAGCACACCCTACTCTTCCTTATTGATGAGTTGGAAAGGTGGGACAACTTAAGGCTCTAAAAATAATTTTTCATTTAAAAAAACAATTACGAGTTCTAAGAACCCAGTGAGTGAATTGTTTATACTTACAGTAATAAAATCAATAATTAAGTCATAAAAATAGTTAGAGCTAATTAAGATAATTTACTATGCTAGATGCATCACTCTCAATAATGAATTTACTATTGCTCACCATGATTTTTTTTATATTTTTGTTTCTTGCAATTGTCAAATAGTTGTCATTGAATCTCCACCTATTTTGCACATCTTATATATCAAATTACTAGTTTAAACACATTTTTATTATTAAAACCATAGCATTACTTGGTTAAACTCAAAACTAGAAATATTCTATTACAAGATAAAGATAAATAATCGATATATATTTAAAATAACTAGTTAATCAAATCACTTAAATGTGCACAATTCATTAAAAAAAACTAACAGCTGGAAACATTAGAAATAACTATTTTGATACACCATTGATACCACTGCAAGCAATGAAAAAGGAAATATTGCTAGAAGTATAGAGTAAATCTACATTTCCTTTAATTGACAAAATTCATTGAAATACTATTTTAAGGAAGGCATGATTCAAATAAAAGTGAAAATTATAACTTTTATGAAGAAGCTGCGTGAAAGGAACGAGATTCTTGAAATAGATGAAATGCAGCAATTGAATATAAAAATAGTAATGCATTTCTTTAGGAAGTAGCAAGTAGCCAAGTTCTACAAGAGTCATTCCTAAGAACCACTAAGTAAACTAAACTTGTCTTATTGTCTCAGCAAACTAACATATAGTTTGTTTTATCATTCACTTACTAGTTTAGGATTCTAGTTCTTCTCAGTTCAATCTTGTGCAATATTTCACGTCCATTCTTCACAATTGCAACTTTAAGCTTTACCATTTTACTAATTTCATCAAGAATAAGGGACAAATGACTATTGTCATTTCTAGATTAAAGACAAAAGAGATTAAGTACTGGTCTGATGCCAAAGAAGGTCAACAATAGAATTAGGGTTATGATGCTAGGTGGAAAATGTAAGATCTGAATGAAGTCTGAATCAACCATAGGTGTTCAAACATTCTCAAAGAAAATGGAAATCAATTCTTAAGCAGCATAGAATTTATAGGAAAAAGCATAAGGTGAGGCTGAGTAGCAATTTTAGATATCAACTTATAATTGAAGGATTGAGAAGATTTACAACATGTCTTGGAGTAGGAATTAACATATCCTTATTCATGTGTTGTGTTGCTGGGCACATTAACATGAACTTGGTATATTTATTCCATTTTGGCAGTTAGGGACCCATGCACCTAGACCCTAGACCTAACTCTAATACCAACTTTGTCATGTCCCAATTTGAAAGTGTGACTGGAGCGAGAAACGTCTTACTAGCCTTACAATGTTCAATGACTCTATAAATAACTTCCTATTTTCTCTTAGGTAAAGATGCATTTACAAGTTAATAGCAAAAGTTCTACAAAATTAAATGGAGAATAATTTCAAAATATTTTAGAAAACACACTTATATATATACATATATATTCAAAATATCTATTTACAAAGAAAATCTATCAGAGTTTCCTCTGTTTCCAAACACATCCAAAGTCACATGACCCTTCAAGTAACCTATACAACTTCAGAGATTTTCACAACTAGTCCCATATTAACATATCACAACACCGACCCTAACAGACATGTACAAGCTAGATAACATAAGACATATGTATACTCAGGTAAGGTCTAACTATCAAAATAACTTCCCAAAACATGTTACCTTTTAATCTCCACTTGGCATCAAGTAACAAGCCCAACTCCTTCTAGTGGGTGAGCTAGAAAGGTAAAGGCAACTTGAGACTCTAAAAACAATTTTTCATTAAAAAAAAATAATAATGAGTTCTAAAATCCTAATGAGTGAATCATTTATGCTTACAGTAACAAAATCAATAATGATGTCATAAAAATAGTGAGAGCTACTCAAGGTAATTTACTATGCTAGATGCATCATTCTCAATAATGAATTTACTAATGCTCACCAAGATTTTTCTATATTCTTGTTTCTTACAATTGTTAAAAGTAAAGTTCATGTTTATATCAAAATAATGTATCCACCATAGAAAATTTATTTTGCCTTGTATAGTTAAGTTCCACTCATCTACATCTCTACCACTACTAAAAGAGAAGGTTAAGTAATTTCAGAGTATTCTAATTAATAATCTTGTTTCAAAAGAGAACAACATTACAAGACCTAGCTATTAAGTGTGACAAAAGCTTTCCATTAACAAAACAACTATTTAGCATATGATGACACTAAAGAAATACTTGTTTAGCTTAAATAGTTTAACCTCTAAGAATAAAAGGGAAATTTACATGTAGCCTGACCAATTCAGCATTCAAGGATAATGAAGAAGCATGCATTCAACCTAAACAAATCAACATTCAAGTATAATAAAGAAACATGTATTCAATCAAAATAATAAAAATCCAATTGAGATTCTTCAATGTAACATCCCAAATTTTCTACAATGGATTTTGATAACAAAATGGCTTTTCAAAAAATCTAAAAATGGTAACTTTGAAAATTTTAAGAATTTGAAATTGTAATTTTTGGATGCAAAGTGTTCAAATATAGTGGAAAAAGATTTTATAAATAATAAGAATATTCAAAAAGTGGATGTTCTCAATTCAGATGCTCATAGAGCAAAAAAAAAAATTATGTTTTCAAAATTTAATATTTAGAAAAATTTTAGAAAGGTTGAAACTAGGGCTATGAGTGCCCAGCAAGTGTAAACTTGTAGTTGTTACAAAGATAATTAATTTAACTAATTTGTGTCAAAATTTCACGGTCACCGGTGATCAATGAATATTTTAATTGTGGACTTGAAGTTGGGGAAATAAGAAAAATGGCTTAAGACAATATGAGTTCAAAAGGGGAAGTTAACTCAAATTTTCTTCTTTTTCCATTTTTTCCCTCCCAAAGTCAATTCCCTTTCTTCCTTTTATGCCTTTCCGGTAGCTTCACACAACCATTGGCTTCTTCTTCAAGTTCACACACTCTTTCTAAAAGATTTCTTTCTCTATTCAGGTGATCCTTCATCCTTCAATGTAAACTTTTTAAATTTTTACAATTGATTCCTCTTTTCTTCATTTTCAATTTGACATTAAAATCTTGTTGATTCATAGAGTATAAGTTGAGTTATGAATGTTTCAAATCTGCTATCACTATTTACTTCACCAGAGCCTGAATCTATTAAATATACCTTGTTTTTGTTATATGGAATCATAATCCAATCATATATGATTAGTTGAAAAGTAAAAATCCTTGAAAAATCTGAAAGTTAATAAGCTCTTCTTTTGTGTTCTTGAAGAAAATTGAAGATGTTTGTGATATCTGATTAATATATTTGTTCTAGCCACTAAGGTGAGTAATCCTTACCTTTCTTGTGAATTATGAAGTGTTCTTGTTTATGAGTTGTTAATTAACTGATGCAAATGAATAAGATGGGTTTTTAGTGATTGTGTAGCCAAATTTGAGGTTGAATGGATCTGTTGAGATGTTGTTTGGTTTGCTATGAGAATAGCTAAGTTATAAGCTTATTTAAACTTTCAATGCATGCTGGAAAAAACAATTAGTAGAAAGTTGAATATAAAGTTGCTTCCCCTATTTTTCTGCTATTTTCATGCAAAATCTACTCATGTGAGTTGAATTGTAGCCTTTTGAACTAAACTTGCAATCATGCTCGTAAAACCTTACACTTTTACGTTTATGATTTGACTTAAATTTTGAATTAAATTTGTATGACTTAAATCGATATTTCTTACTTTGTTTTCTGATTTTGATCACAATTTAAATCGCATTTAAATTTATACTTCCTAAATGTTTTCAAAATTTGGTGAGTAAACTTACATTTTCAACTGAATTTCCTTGATTTTACTTGAATTTCTTTAACAATTCTAATCACGATTCTACTCAAACTTTAAACCTAATTCTACCTAAGATTCTGATAGCATCTCCAAAAAAATTTCCACTCTTTTCAATTCAAACTTCTTTCTCTTTAAAAACTATTCTATTTCCTTGAGTTTAAACTTACATGAGATACAATTAAGTTAAATAAAGCAGATGAAAAGTCTTGAATGAGTGACTTCCAAGTTAATAATAATTAACCTAGTAATTATTCATAACCAAATGATATAGACGCAATGTGGATAGTTATAAAGATAGTGTGATAGAGATTATGTGTTTGAGACAATAATGAAATGATCGTCTATATGTGATAATGTGATGAAAATGATACTATCGAGATATTTGCAAAATTCCCTGTGAAACATGGGATGGCAAGTGATGAATAATTGTGATTGTGGAAATGTAATTACTATGAATGGTATTATGGTATAAAGTTTGATAATGTGCATGAGATATTCAAAAGTATGTGATGATATGATGATATGATTGCCACTGAAATTACAAATACTTTAAGTGATTATATGATGAAAAGCTTATGACTAACAAGGAATGATACATAATGTTATGAATGATGATAAAATATGTTAATATGAAATTGATGAGATGTCCATTATAAGAATGGAATGATTGAATATCTTAAAGCTCTTTGAGGCTTGATATGAGAATGATGGGATATGGTGAGAAATAATGAACTAAATCCTAGATTTGTGCATTCCAATATGCCAAAAGGGGATAAGATAGGTACTGGAAGGAAAATGTTGGGTTTGTGCAGGTTATAGCTGGGCCAGAGTAAAAAGGAGATTTACATTGCTTTTCTTTATTATGTTATTTATTGAAACTATTATTCAAATACATTGAATGTGATAAAATTTGACTTGAATATATGACTTGGTTATTGATAGCCTAAAGCTATTTGAATAATATAATTTGTAACTATTTTGAGAAATTGTAAAGGAAGATTTAATGTGGAAAGACAATGCAAAATAAACTCATGTGATGACTGAGTCTTATGTAATGGTAGAAAGTAATATAATACTATAACCTAAACATATAATTATTGATGAGAATGATTTGTGATCATGAGTAAATCACAGTTCTTTATAGTTTGACAATTCAAAATGTATTATGATATTACTCAAAGGCTGGTCCCTTGGATCTTTATGACATGTTGGATAATTCTGACATAAGTTATGCTTTCTAAAGATATGATGTATGTGTGTTTAGTTAATATTGATGAATTCACAAGTTTGGTACAAATTTATCTCATTGAGTCCCAAACTCATTCTTCTATGGACTATTTTTTTTAGATTCTTAAGAAATTGTTGTTAACCCACCTCTGAAAAGTAAGGATAAGTGATAAATTCATGGATGTCACTACTGATGTAATTACCACTATAATAGAGAGTATTTAAGAGAGCATGTTTGTTAAGTACTTGTTGAAGGCTTATTAAACAAGAGTTTAAACAGGCGTGCACCATATTTAGGCAGTGCCTTTGTACCTTATGAAAAAAATGTTTATATATCAACAATTCTCTCTTTATCTATAAGTTTCCCCTATTAACCATTTGAGTTTAAGTATACAAGAGTAAGAAATATTAAATCCAGTATGAGTAGAAATGAATAATAGAGACAGATTAAAGGCTAGTGTTTACTAATTAGGGATTGATAATCACGTTGGTCATGACCAGGAGTTTGGATCATGATAAAGTTGGTATCAGAGCATGGTCTGGGCTAAATCTGTGAGTATAAGCCTACACCTAGGACTACATAGAGTTCGTTAGAGTTGTCTTGTGGTAACGGTTTCATCAAATGTTAATAGGAACAATTCTAGTAGCACATGTGCACCCGGGAGCATGTATTGCTGATACCATTCCTGTTGACCTGATGAAATTTGTGTTCATATCAGCAAAGTTAATAGATTTCTTCTTCCTGGTGTTCGGTAAGTGAATGGTAGAAAGTTTGAAATTTTGAAAAAGTAAGCATGAGGTTCAATTCACTTGGCTTTCTCGATATGTAACTCACTTGATTCCTGATGAAACTATGAAGGTAGAAAGGTCTACACAAGAATTCCATGATTACTATATAGATCGAAACCAAATTGATCCAAATACAACATACCAACAAGCCATGAATCAAACTTTGCAAGTTGAATTGAGGTGCAAAAGCTCCACAAAAAAGAGGTGTCCTTTGGTCGTAAGAAGAGAGCTCGAATTGAGAAAGCTAGTGTTGCATCAAGTAGAAAAACAATTCTAGTTTGTGGAATACAACCTGGTAGGTAGAGAGAAAATCATATTGGATCATCCCAATTATAGGATCCAGCTACAAAAAGACAAGTAGAAAGTCAGCTAGTTTCAATTGTTTCTGCTCCATTCTATGAAAGAAATGTAATCCAAAATCAGGGAAAACTTAATGTTAAAAAGCTACTATATATAGTTTGTAGTGCAAGGCATTATGGACCGTGACAAAATAAACTAATGAGATGTTTTCAATGTGGGAAGTCAGGACATAAAGTGTGGGAATGTCCCATGAATGTAGGTGTCTCTGGTATGGTGCAAATTCTCAAGCCTAACCTTAAAATTAGCCAATAACCTAACATATAGCTTCAAAAAAAGAACTGACTGCATATGGTAGGGACAATAAAAGAGGTAATCAAAGAAGAAACCCTAATGTAGTGACTATAAGAATTCACAACCTTACCAAACAAGAAGCCCAAATGTCGAATGCTGAAATTTTAGGTATTTTAGAAATGCATAAAATTATAAATTTGATATTGTTTATCCCTAGAACAGCTTATCTCTTTATTGAGTTGCATTACAAAATGAACCTAGTGAACTAGTAAGATCACTATCAATAGTAATGGTTTCAATTGACAAGAATCTTTTGGTCAATTATATGTATGAAAATTATGCTATGATTATAGGAGATAATCAATTGTCCACCAATCTAGTCATGATAGTATAATTGACTATGAGATTGTTGGGTTTGCCCGGTGCCGAAAAATTCAAAATTTTTCAAAATCGATCGGACTGAGCAAATCCAACCCCGTATCATGTTGGTTTTGGACAATAAAAGCTTCATAAGCTTACAAGGAAGCTCAACTAACCTTTAGAAGAGCTTGAACGTAGCAGAAAAAGGCCAGAGAGCTTGCCACCAAGCTGGTCCAAGTGTCCCGGTCCTACCGGTGATCCATGTCGAAAAATGCTCGAATTTGGCCACTACAACCTTCCCAAGGTGCTAGCCAAGCTGAAGGAGTAGACTTCCTGTTCAAAACTGGAAGATTTAGCCAAGACTGAAGAAAGGGGCAAATGGGTTTCGGGGTTCTGAGCTTGCCTGACTGACACTCCTCACGGTTCTCTCTTGCTGCAAACGCAGCGTTTTGGCCTTTTATGGGCCTGGTCTAAAACGACGTCATTTTGGCCTGTTGAAGTGAAAAATCTAATTTTTCACTTCGACCCTAGTAGTTTTTCGTAAACTACAATTTTGCCCCTATAATTTTCATAAATTACATTTTGGTCCCTGGATATAAATATATCCTACCTTTGGCCATAATTCATTCTCCGTTATGCGTGTGACC
>JANHAO010006442.1:0-21323 GCA_026873985.1 Saraca asoca
CTTTACCTATTCCTTTGACTCTTCCTTTGGAGTTATCTCCAAAAGTTACTTTACCTCCATTCATAGGTGTGAGACAAATAAACTCGTTTTTATTTCTGGTCATATGTCTTGAACATCTACTATCTAGAAACCATAAATCTGTGCTTTGTCTCTTACATCCCTATAACACAAAGTTTATACTAGCATTAGTGGTACCCATTAACTTTTGGGTCTATAAGTGTTAGTAGACATAACAAAAGTTCTTCTAGCAGTTGTAGATTTAGGTAACCATGTCAGTCTTTCATTAGGTTTCAATAGATAAGTATCATTTCTAAAATAATAGTTTCTAATATGATGTCCCCTATGATTATAATAAAAAAAAGTAATTTTAGCAGGGTTCCATTTATTATATCTTCTGTAGTTCTATTGTCTGAATCCTAAATCAACTTTATTGTAAAAAAAACTTTCTAGTTTTTTAAAACATGTTCCAATTTTTTATTGCTATAAAAAAAATTTCACAATTTCTTTGTTAGATTTTCAATCTGAGACTTGTATTCATAGTATCTTTCACAACCATTTTCAATTATAGTAGTCAGTCGGCTATTTTCTTTTTCTAAAAACTTAACTTTTCCATTCAGAATTTTCTGCTTATTCCTAGTAACACTTAACTGGCTTTTGGTATTTACTAGTGAATCATACAATTTAACACAGATGTCATCTAAGTCCTCATCATCACTATCATCACTAAAATCTTTTTCAGATTCACTAGCAAATTCATCACAATTAGAAATAGAGTAGAAAGGCTTTTACTCAGCACCTCAAGGTCATTATTGTGTCTAGCCATAAGGCATAGCAATGCATCTTCTTCTGATTCATCTTCTTCAGCTATGTCAGGTTCTTCATCATCTTAAACAACAAAATTAGATCTTTTGTAAGATTACTTTTTCTTCTTTCTCTCATTTTCTAGCTACTTTTTCAAATAGACTAGGTAGTTTGGCTTGATATGCCTAGGTTTCTTGCATTCAAAGCAAGTAGGAACAGTACTGACTGAACTTCCTTGCTTAATTTTTCCAGTGTTCTTTCTTTGTGCTACAAATTTTCTTCTTTCCTTACTTTTCTTGTCTCTTCAGATTCTTTCTAGTTTCTTGCTTAGCAAAGCCATATCTTCTTTATTGATTATGTCTATATTAGTTTCAGATTCTCCTTCATCAGATTTAGCTACTTTGAGTGTAAGGGTCTTTTTCTTTTTGTCATCTCCATTCTTTTGTATCTTCATAGTTCAAGCTCATGCTCTTCTAGATTGCCAAACAGCTCTTGAACTATAGGAATACCCATCTTCAGTGATTCTTTGATTGCAGTGGCCTTTGGCTGCCACTCTTTAGTCAGGGACCTCAGAATTTTATGCACAAGATCTGCATTGTCAAATTTTCTTCTAAGTAGAGTTAAGTGGTTAGTGATAGTAGTGAATCTTTGAATTAAGTCTTTGATAGACTTACCCTCCTCCATTTTGAACATCTCATATTATGACATAAGCACATGCACCTTTGAAGCTTTTACTTGTGAAGTGCCTACATGTGCTATTTCTAATGTGTCCCAAATTTGCTTAGTAGTAGAACAGTTAGAGATTCTTTCATATGCAGCCAGTAAATGCTTCTTTCTTTCATTTTCAGTCTAGAGAGATTTAGGCTTGAGTTCTACTTCACCATTAATAATAGTCCTAGGGGGCTCATATCCTTCTTCTACCAATTCCCACATATCCATATCAGTAGCCTTAATAAAGTTTTTCATTTTCTATTTCTAATAGATATAGTGTTCCCCATTGAAACCAAGAGGTTTGTGCATTAGTAGACACTCAGGCAATAAGAAAAAGTTAGAATCCATAGTTTTTAGGAGAAGATACAGGTGTATCAAGAGCCAAAGCTCTGATACCAACTGACAATGCTAATAAAAAATAAATTGTAAAAAATAAATAGATCTTGCCCTTTTTTTGTTAGGGAATTTGTATTCTCCTTTATCAAATATTAATGCTTCTTTTGATGAGATATGCAGAAAATTGATAATCAATAAGTGTGAAGATGGCAAAGATTAAAGATTAACAACATAAGCAATTAAAATGTGAATAAAGAAAGAAAAGTTGAAGACATAGGTTTTTAAAATGGTTCAACTTGAATTAAAACCATAATTCAAATCTACTCCACTTGATTTTTCTTAACCAAAAGACCTCTTGAATAAACAAAAACTATCAGGATTTACCAGGCTCTTGAAATGCCAGTTTTACAACAAATATAAAAGAATTTGATAGGCTTCTTGCTAACCTAGAAGAATTGGAATAGTCTCTTCTAAACTTATATAGATTTATAAATCCTAGAAATGTCAAATAAAAAGAAATAGAATAGAAAGGGATTGAAAAATACAATACTAGTGTTTAAGATGAAAATCTCAAACTATCTAAGATAAACTCAACTAATCTTAATCCAAAACTCTTGAAGAAATCTTAAAAGTTTGATGAGATAGAGAGAAAATCATGTTCAGCTTTTAAATAGGGAGGGCAGTTAGGCTTGAATAATTGCTATAACCATCTGTAACAAAATAACTAACTTTTAGTTGTTGAATCAATTGTTGCATTGATTACATGTAGTTACAACTAATTAATCGATGTGGTAATCAAAGTGTAGCCTATTGTTCACAGCCTTTACATCAATTACTGCATCAAAATAGCCATTTTTCCTAACTTTTAATAAAATAATTTTTCAAATTTATATTTCATGCATCGATTGCAACTTTGGTTGCAATATGAATTTTTCATAAGTTCTTCAATGCATCAATGTGTAAATCGATTCATGGTGTATAAAACAGTTTTATAAAATCTTATTTTCTTCAAGTGATTTTTCTACCTTATTATTTAGTTAAAAATATTTAGATCAAATATTATTTGAATTTATTTATAAAAGATCCTATTAAAAAATAAATCCTAAAAACTAATCTTGGATTTCTTGAATCTTGAATTAAATTTCTTTGAACCTACAAAACAAATTAAAAACACTAAAATATATTGTTAGATAAAATTGTTTTTCAATATTAAAACCAAGGAAAATATGTAGCTAGAGTAATCTAGGCTAACATAACATATAGAATCTCTTATACCACCTAACCTTATCTCAAACCTCAATAGAAAAAGAACAATTTTCTTTCAACTATATGGCACAGAAATTTTAGATTCTCTCCTAGCAAAAAAGATTAAATGTCTTTATAAAAAAAAGCCTGTAAATAGCTCACATTCTTACAATGCAAAAATTGCAATTTTTTCTTAAACAATAAACATTTAAGAAAAATCAAGTTTTAGCAAAGATGAAATGAATTTTGAGAGTGAAAAATGAAAACAATTGCAAGTTAGAAGGAGAAACATGTAATACACACCACTAATGAAGCTCTATCTACTCCCAAGAGAGAGAGAGAAATGAGTAATGGCTGAATCCTAAGTAATGGAAATGGTAGGGCAATAGTGACAATGGTGAAGGGCAAGGAAGCAACAGTCCTTCAACAACAAGCCAAGTAATGTCAACTAGGGCTACAAAGAGTTAAAAAAAAAAAGTAATGAAGTGATGAGAAATATAGAAGAAAAGGCCATTCATGATTTTCTAATTGAGTTTAAAATTTTTGACAAATTTTTTTATGTTTGGAGACTTCGGATAATGAATGTTTAATGTATCTAGACATCAAAATGTTTGACATGGCATTGTTGATTCAAAATTCAAACTTTTAAAAAACTTTAGATTTTTTATAACTTTTTAATATCTAAGGACATCAAAAAATGCCACATGAGCTAGTAACATGGAATTTTTGACATATAGAAGTGTCAGAAATAATAACCTGTCACTTTATACTTTTGAAAAAAAAGTTTGTCAAGGTTTCCAACAAATAGGAACATTAAATGCTTGCCATGTCATCATTTTTGATATCAACGAATATCACAAAATTTTTATTTTTCTTTTTATTTTCCAACAAAGTTTTTATGTCTATTTTGTTCCATCAGAAAGACATCATAAATGCTATTGAAAAATGAGTATTTTCTTGTAATGCCTATCAATAAAACTCAAGCCAAGATCAAGATTTGTTATATTGTCTTGAATTTAAACCATGGCATTATGTATTAGATTCATCATTCATATTCATAGAATAACAATAGTCTTTTACATTTCAAAAGGCCAAGTTAAATGCATGAAGTTTTTACACATAATACTAACATAAAATGCAATACTTGCTTTTCTTTTGTAAAATAAATTGGCTCTTATTGATTCCTATACACTAAAGGCTGGCAAGTAGATGGTTAAATTGGTTTGGCAATTAATGCCAAGGAAAGTGTCTTGCCTATAAATAGCATAAAACCATGAAGGCATTTAAAGTATGCACTTCATCAGAGCAAATCAAAAGACTTATTTTAAATACTACAACAAGTGTGTTATATAATAAAAGTATAAGTTTATATGCCAGTGATAACATACTATAAAATATTTTGAATTTACTTAGGGTGTAGGTATATAAGAATGGTCAAGTCATTTTCTGTTTCCTTTTGTTCACAATCAATCTTGATGTTGGCTGAGACAAACCATGTTATATTCCTTTTGTCTGTTAGTTTTTCTTTCCTTATTATTCTGCCTTGTTAATCCTTTATGTGGTTCATCACACATAAAAATTTAAGAAGAGGTTGTAATTATGTATACTTATTAAAGTCTTGTGAAAGTGATACGTATCAAATAAAAGTGGTGTGTTAATTGTTAAGCTAAATGGGATTCTAACCAGTGGCACTATTCTTACATGTGCTTGTCCATGGTTAGAAAGGGGTGATTTATATTATGGGAAAGTAGTTAATATATTATGGGAAAGCAGTTAATGTTGAAGTTCACAATGTTTTACATAGTATAAATGAAGGTTAAAAATGATATGGGAAACAACAAACTAGATGGTGAATTCTCTTTTATTTAGTAAAATTTCAAACGTTGATTCCTTCCTAATTCCTAAAATTCTCACTTTTATGTTGGAATAACTCCTAGACTAGAAAAATGGGAATATTATTGCACTTTAGACCTTTTGGTATTGGAGTGTCTGCATTTCATTGTTGTGATTTTTCTTAGTTATGTAAAATGCAAGCTTCAATATTGATTTTTGCGTTATGATTGAAACTTTTGCTTTATAAACTGAAACTTTCCTTATGCTATTGGTTGAATATTTAGAGTGCTTGCTGTAGATGTAATCAAAGGAAATGCTAAAGATCTAAAATAGGGATGCATTTTTAATGCAGAGTTAGGGTTAAAAGTTGATGATGTAGAATAGTTACTATCACAGATGCATGATCTATCTTTCATGCTTAGAAGCAATCTCTCAATTTCCCTAAAGTAATATAGACCTATGTTTTTTCCTTTTGGGAGTCATATTTTGTTTTTTTCCACATGTATTAACATTTTGTCACTATAATTGGTAGCATGGGCTTCTTTCTCCTACTTTTTATGATGTTATGGGAAAAAATCAGTACTTTGTAAATGGGTCAGCAAAAGGCCTAAAAAGTAAGTCCAAAAGAAGAAGCCTAGCTCGTCTGACCCTAAGGTTGCCAAGCAAGGTCACCAGGTTATGGGCTATATGTTCAACATAAGACAAAGCCAAAGCAATAAGCATGAGCCCTAATACTCATGGCCAATAACCCGTCTAATGTGAGTTTGCTTCGCTAAAAATGAGCTCGACCTCACTAACCGAAGGATAGTAATGACCCCGAGGTAGAAGCTTTGGCTCGCGAGATGAAGAACATCACTCAATTAGAAGCTTGCTAAGGTCGAGCATAAGATAAGCATAGGTCAGCTTGTAGACTCGGCAGATAGGGGCCCACCTGCAGAAAGTAACCTATAGAAGCTAAATTGCAAAAGTCTATATAGTCTTGTATATTTAATGCTTAATGTAATAGAATTACAACTTATAAATTTACAATTATAACCTCCCAGCCTCTATAAATAAAAGGAAGGAGATCACTATAAGCAACTCTAAACTAAGATATCAAAACTTTGTAAAAAAATTTCCAGATTAATGAAATATTACCATGGACATAGGGATCAGTACTACCCGGTTTAGCTGAACCACGATAAAAATCTCTCTATGTGCTCTTGTTGTTCTTCCTCTCCATCTTTGTTTGCTCAACTAGATTGCAATTTGAGTCCTTAGAACTCTTCTGATTGGCTAGATTTAGGATTGAACCAAAATCCACCGTCAATATTTTGGCACCATCTATAGAGACTCATCTATTCTCTAGTTGATTTTTCTTGTATTCAAGTTGATTTCTTGTGTAGCTACAATGGTGAGAGGAAGAGTTATCAGAGCTTCAAATGCACTAGTTGATACCCCAAAAGGTCATGTATCTACAACAGACTCTCCCACTGCTCTTGTCATAGGTGTCACTACCAGTTTGCCCCCTGAAACTCACCACCAACCTACTGTTATCCTCGGAACTGATGAGGTGTAAACACCTCACCAATCCTAGCAAATGTTCAAAAATACGGTAAAAGAGTTGATTAAGACTGTTAGAATGTTAGCTTAAGCTCAGACCCAAGGAGCACAAAAGCAAAAGGAGATTATTGTGCAGCTCCAATAGCTATGTGAAAAAGCTTAGAGGGAAGTGACAGCTAAACAGAAGCATCAACACTCTAATTCAATTCACTCCAACAATCAATGGATAAGGTTAGAAGCTTGTCAAACCCATGAGAACCATGATGGTTAGTGGTTTGGGGGCTTACATCAAGCTGAGAGCTTGAACAAGACTAACCAAGGGTATACTATAGGTCGTAGCACCCATGACCAAAGAAAACAAAAGAGCCAGCAATCCTCTAGCCTATAATCTAAAATGCAAGACCCAATGATGAAAGAAGTGTTTCAAAGGCTAAAGCGACTAGAGGAGCATCCTCGGGCTCAAAATGATTAAGATCACAACGAGGAGAGCTTACCATTCTCCATTGAGATTAAAATATAGGCCCTCCCTCAAAAGCTCAAAGTTCTCACAATTCTACTATATGATGGAAATAACAACCCATGTGACCACCTAGATGCATTCAATGTCCAGATAGATCTTTAAACAACTGATCTTCTGGTTAAGTGCTGTATCTTCCCAGCCACATTGGGAAGCATCCCCCGAGCATGGTTTAGAGGCCTCCCAGCTCACAGTGTCAACAACTGGGAAGAGTGTCTGAAGAAATTCATCAACTAGTACCGAGCACTAAAAAGGTAGCTTGCGCCTCTTGCCATCTCACGATGATCTTTCAGCGTAAGCATGAATCATTGAAAGATTACATAGTCAAGTTTAGGCATGAAGCCAATTTCATAGAAAATCCCTTTGAGGGAAACATCTTGATGGCAATATTTATGGGACTCCACAGAGATAGAAAGTTGTACAAATGCCTATACAAGTCCCTAGTAAAGGATCTAGCCAAATTCTATGAGCGAGCTGCCAAATAGATTAGGTGGGAGGAGACTTTTGGCACAAAGGAGTCCAAGCAGAAGGATGAGGTGGATGACTCCACTTAAAGCAAGAAGATGAGAGGTGAGAATTAGAATCTCAACTCCAATGCTCGGCTCACAAAGAGGGCAAAAGCTAGCGACCTCAACATCAAGGTCACCATGAATACTACAATGTCTTGTCTGATACCCAGGACAGGATTTTTGTGGCAGAAAGAGATAAGGAAGACTTTAGGAAACCCAAGCCCTTCTGGACTCCCTGTAAGTTCAAAGGCAATAAAGATAAATTTTGTACCTATCATAATGAGATTGGGCATAATACCTCAAAATGTTGGGTATTAAGGGATGCCATAGAGGGTCTCATCAAAAGAGGCTGCCTACAGGAATATATAATCTGACCCTCTGAGCAGTAACCTCAACAGCCTCGATGAATTGTTGATTAAGAGCAAAGGCCTTCAGTTAGAACAATATTTTAATGTTGTAATGTTGTTTAAAAGTGAATGAATGAAATTCAAGTCTATTTGTTTGATGATTTTTAGCAAAATGTTTTTCTATTCAAGAAGAAAGTTATTCTGTGATTAACAGAGTCAAAACTTGTTATCATTGCCAGCTTGTTAGCTGAGGCATGGAGGTGCTAAAATAAACTCAATTCTAGTGTAGCCTAGAGCTCATTGAGCACAACCTAGAGCTCACTAAGGCACGGAGGTGGTAAAATAAACTCAATTCCAGTGCAACCTAGAGCTCACCGAGGCACAGAGGTGCTAAAATAAACTCAATTCTAGCGCGGCCTAGAGCTTAATGAGGCATGGAGGTGCTAAAATAATCTTAATTCCAGCACAACCTTGGAACTTGCTGAGGCACAGAGATGCTAAAATAAACTCAATTCTAGTGCAACCTAGAGCTCACTGAGGCACAGAGGTGCTAAAATAAACTCATTATTTATCCGTGCAACCAGATTGCTAGCTAGACCAAAACTTATTCCGCCCATTGGGCAACTAGATTGCAGTGGTGCCGCTTGCAAGGTGTAGCTATAATACAAAATATTATTCACAGCTTTCATGCAACTTGCCTGGACAATTCTCGTTTATAGCATACAAATGCTCAAATTTATTTAATTAAAAAGGGTAATTGGTCATCTAAATATTCTATGATTCATAAAAATTTACATTATTATCTAAGACATGTAGAACATCCAACATAGCATTTAAGAGTTACAAAGAAAGTTCATTAAAAGCCTCAACGAGGTAAATTTACACCAGAGGAGTCAAAATACAAGTCAAAACGTCTACAAAGAAGGCTGGCCTCTGGGAAAAAAACTCCCCTCGATAGGAGGACTGATGAGTACTTGAGCTTCTCAGTATTCCTCCACAATTGACAGCTCTTTTCCTAACTCACCCATTCCCTTGGGACTGAGAAGCAGAGGAGTTTGACTAGTGAAGCCAAATCTCACAATAACACCTTGAGGAAATAATCCAAGATCTACAAAAGATCTACTAGTATGCAGTAGGCCATATGTGCCTCATCAAATCGCCAAACCATCTGAAATATAGGGGGCTTAGTTAAAGCACCCATCAAGTTCTATGAAGAAGTAAGAAGGCCCCCAAGCTTCAAATATACCAGCTTAGTCACTCAAAAAACCTAATAGTTATCAAGAACAGCCCAAGAGACAATGAAGCTACCACGCCAATGGCTAATAGTCATGCACAAGAAGAAGTATGGCCCGATGTAGATGAAGTGAAAGATCTGAGTTCAAAATGACAACATAACAGAAGTTGTAGGCAAAGACCTTATCAATAAACTGCAACTCTTAGTCCATGAAGCAGATTGAGAGTTAGGGGCTAATGTTATGGGAAAAAATTGGTACTTTATAGATGGGCTGGCAAAAGGCCTAATAAACGAGTTCGATGGAAGAAGCCCAGCTCGTCCAACCTTGAGGTTGCTAAACAAGGTCACCAGGTCACAGGCCATGTGTTTAACACAAGACAAAGCCAAATCAATAAGCTAGCTCGTTAAACATAAGCCCTGGTACTCATGGCCAATAGCCCATCCAGTGCGAGTTTGCTTCACTAAGAATGAGCTTGACCTCACTAACCGAAGGATAGTAGCGACCCCGAGGTAGAAGCTCTAGCTTGCAAGATGAAGCACATCACTTAATTAGAAGTTTGCTAAGTTAAGCATGAGACAAGCATATGTTAGCTCGCAGGCCTGGCAGACAGGGTCCTACCTATAGAAAGCAACCTGCAGAAGCTGAATTGCAGGAATCTATATAATCTTGTATATTTAATGCTTGATGTGGTAGAATTACAATTTATAAATTTACAATTATAGCCTCCCATCCTCTATAAATAAGAGTATGGAGATCACTATAAACAACTTTGAACTAAGATACCAAAACTCTGTAGAAATTTCTCTAGATTAATAAAATGCTGCTATGGATGTAGGGACCAATGTTGCCTAATTTTGGCCGTGCCACATTAAAAATCTCTCTATGTGTTCTTATTGTTCTTCCCCTCTATCTTTGCTTGCTCAACCGGATTGTAGTTTGAGTCTTTAGAACTCTTCTGGTTGGCTGAATTTGGGACTGAATCGAAATCCACTGTTAATAGTGGTCTATTATGTTTTAATAGGTTTTATGGAATTGATCCACTTTTCCATTTCATTCTCTGCATTATCTTTCTTGATATCTAAATTGGATTTTGTAATCCTTAATGCTTCTATTTGGAACAAGTCTTTTGTGATTTCAATTAACACCATCCATCACAGAATAGGCAATAATGATTGCCTCAAAATCTGTTCTTCAGTAATTATATCAAAGGGTAAGTGTTTTAAATCAAAATTGCTATCGATTTTAGTTTCAAGTCATCTCAAGTAAAGACTGCTTTTCACTATTAAATTACATGGTGCTAGATGGAATTCTTGTCAAAAAGTAATAGTAAAAAAAGTTAAATCATGATATATATTGTAAAAATAAAATAAAAATATCAAAGAGATAGATAAAAAAAATCATAATAATATGAAAGGAGTTTTCTTTTATTCACGAACATGTAAAATTTTTGTTACAATCATCTAGATATAGGGCGCCAAGCCCAGAGAGAAAATTAGAGATAAACTTAAATAGGATAAGTTATGAGAACCTATAGATAAATCAAAGCAATTTCATAAACATTGAGATGAATAAAATATTTATAACACTCTCCATCAGATGTCCATTATATAAAGAATATGCCTTATCAATACCTTCAGTAGCAAAAAAAATCTAATGGAGAAAAAAAATTTGATGAAAAAAAAAAGAGTATATCATTCTTTTAGCAAACAATCTACCATATTAAAATTTTTGCTAGGGAAACCCAATAGGAAAAATCATGGTAAAAAAAATGTGTAACATATTAACTCCCCCTATTGAGGATTCATTAAAGATTTTTGAGCCAATACCATTATAAATAAATTTGTCAGGGATCACTTGGACAAATTTGCTACCATGGATCAATATCACTACAATCTTTTTGTGATCATGAGAAAGAGCCTTGGTGAGGTGTAATTTTTTCTCTTTTGATGTATTATCCTTCCAATTGAGCTTTTCTCTTAGCATTTCATGTAGTTTTGTTGGAATTTCTTTCTTGAAAGTCATAACATATGTCTCTTAGATATAATGGCAGCATTGATCATAAACAAATACATTCTAAACTTGTGTCATTTATGCTAAAGAAATGGTAGTTACAATTTATTTGCTAAGAGGCATGATTTATATGTGAGTAAACACCAATATGAAATCAAACTTTATAAAGATCAGATAAATATCTTGTATCTGCAAAATCAATTAGTTATGATCCAAAATAAAATAAAATAATCTTATATCAATTGTTTCCAAAAGATGGCAAAAAATGTATGTTTAATTCATTCAAATGTCTTTAAGTTAGAGTAGAATTATAACTTGCAAGTGGATGTCATGCCCTAACTTCTAGGCTTGACTCGTGTGAGAAGTTATTCTTAAAAGCCTCAATACATATCTGAACTCATATCACACTTCTAATTACTTATTTGAAATCGGAATGAAAATAAAAAGACTTTGAACTGAAGCAAATATTTCACAAACTTAAAAAGGAATCCTTCGTGTAAAATTTTCAAATTAGGCTTTATTTATATTTTTTCCAAAAGATTTTACAAAAAAAAAAATCTAACAAAATTTTCTTTGTTTTCCAGATGTCTCTAGAGCTAGATGCCCTTCTATACAACCTATAAAAACTACTAGAGGTTCTCACATGCATTATAAGACACAAAGCAACATCATTAACAAGACCATGACATATAATGCATATGCATGTACACCACACTTTTCAACTGCCAAAAGTTTAATTCTTCCCAATTTCATCGTCTTCAATCTCCATATAGCTCATCGAGTAGCACACTCAAATCTTGTGGCTCTAAAAAAATAATTTTAAAGGAAAACATAATGAATTTCAAAGGAACCTAGTTGGTGAATCATTTATTTCTATTTCAACATCATAGTAAATAATTATACTTACTCTTATCTTCCTTTTTTAACATAACTTACATCATTCTTCAAGAGAAGCAATTTCTTACTACATACCAAGTTAGCACATATTCACAAGTTAGGTAGTAAATAACATAACTTTAGCATAAGTCAATTTACTTGACAAGCAAATCAAAAAGGAAATTTTATCACTTGAGTCAGGCATTAGTCAATTAACTTGAACACACATATTGTTACTAAAATGCAATTATTTGCAATACACAAAGATCCAAGGTAGCATTTTTCAAGCAAATTACCAATTCAAGCATATTTATTTTCATTTCTCTCCTATATCACCTTATCTCACCACCATGTTAACCTTCATTTATCCTTCCATTATGTTAATGGCCACATATGAACGATTTCAAATGCATTTGTAGGTTTCTTGAAGAGTCTTTCAAGGATCCATATCTTTCAAATCATACACATTCAAGACAATGGTACCATTCTACTAATTAATTATTCAATTCACACAAATTGCTATCCAAGGTTACACAATACATATATAATGCTTACCTAACTCATTGGCTATAAGCAAGCACACAATTACATATATAACACTTACCATTTAATAACATTAACAAAACTCGACAAATTTATAACTTAGCCAATTAAAAGCCCACTACCTATAGGGGTTTTAAAATTCCAACCCACACACTTACTTAACCAAAATCCAAGATAAATTCTAGCTTTTGGCCTAGTGAAGAGTCTTGGCTCACATGGGTTATGGAGGTCGGTATTGTTCCGATTTACAATAAGGTATAGCTTTCATAAAACAAAATAAGAGTGAGCAATTCAAAGTATATATAACCTTCTCTACTTCCACTAGCAAAACTCAAGCAAGTTCATACTATTGGCATAACTACCATTCATGGTTCAATTAATTTTAGAGCCTTAGCTCTTCAAGGTTCAAGTTTCACTCAATTTCACCCAACAACAATTTAAGGTTCAATTAAATTGGAAAACTTAATTCAAAAAAATTCATTGAAACCCCTAAAATTCTAAGTAATACGACTCTTAGATAATTTCTCTATGAAATTAGATGGGCAAGTGCGATTAAATAATATAAATTTTCATAACCTCACACACGAAGGAGAAAATTTTATTCCCTTTCTAAAAGCCTTGATTAGGGTATGAAGGAAATTTTGGAATTTTAAAAGATTCCATATGATAAATGCTAATTTTGGTTGTTATATACTACATTTAGAGTATAAAGGAATCTTTTTGGAATTCGCTTACTTATTTACTCATTATTTATTTAATCATTCATGTGTTTGTTTCCTATGTCTGAAAATTTAGAATTGGGCATTTTCTTGATTAATTCCAAAAATTTATTTTGAAATTCATATAAATAACATATAGTTAAGGTATTTGGAATTTTAGGAAATTATTTAATTCACTTACCCAAAGACTTTGGATATGTTAGTTGTATAGACATGATTCTGATTTCAATTCCTAAAGGAATTTGGTGATAAAGAAGAAGGAGAGTACTTGACTAGTTAGGTTTGAACCTTAGGCCACTTAATAACTAGGTGAACAAAAAAAAATAGGAAGCAAGGAGACCTAATTCAGCCTCTACGAAGGAGTGTGCTATATGCCCTCTTTAAAATAAGCTAACCCTTTTTGCAGCCCTACACATTTAAAAATAATAATAATGAGGTATTAATATATATAATCCATTAAAATGGGTGGGAGATGTTAAGTAAATGGGGGTTCAGTTAAGTGGGCCTTGAGTCCATTAGGCAGGCAAGAAAAAATAATATATTAGAAAGGAAGGAGAAGCCCAATTTGGCACTTCCATAGGGAGAGGGTGTTATAGGCCTCCTTTCATGTAAAAAGGCCACTTATGATTCATTAGCACATCATTAAGTTACCTAGAAGATACCTTAGAGATACAGGCCCAGTAAATGAGGTAACTTGTAAAGGTGAGTAATTCAACTCTTACAAGGGTCAATAACTTGCAATAGGGGAATAAGCCACTGATTAACCTATTAAGTTATCATAATTCTCATCCTTATTAATTAAACTATATTTACATGCAAAACTCAAAATTCCCTCTCCTATATGTATAGCCACCCTATACCCAAATAGATAGAAATTTCTCTCATCTCTATTTTTCTCTCCATTTAAAAGCTTTTTCCGTTTTTGCTAAAAAGAGCTTCATTTTTCTTGCTAAATTCAAGTAAGTAGTTGACCTTCCTCTTGTGATTTTGATTTCCTTTTCTATGTATGTTGATTGTTGAGTAACTTTAGGCACTTTTCTTTTAAAACCAAGCCTTCCAATTCCATCAAGCTTATCTCTTTATGGTGAGTACTCTTTTTACAATCTTACTTTGGTAATCTTTTAATTCACCCACTAAATTTCATATAGAGTGAGTAAGATAGATTGGTCTTGTAATCAAAGTGGAACTTTTAAATCGTTATTGATAAAATTTTAGTACAAAATTAAAGAAAATGAACATGAAACATGATTTAATTATGAAATATGTGTAGATATGAATAAATATATTTGGATTGCTCTTTGCATGTTTGAAACCTTGAAAATAGAAACAAAATCTCCATTTAAAAGATTATGTATGTCGACCAATAGGGGGAAGTAGGAGAGGTTCTAACTTAAAATTATGTTTGTATGGCAAGATGTATATAAATAAGCCTAAGTATGAGTTTTATTGTTGAAATTCATGAATAAATAAACCCGCCACCATAGGGATAGGGTTGGGCCATTTGGGAAAAATGGGTAGAGGAAATGAAATTTTTGCCAAGTGTGGCCCTAGGGTTCAGACACTAAAGGTTTGGAGTATGCTTGAAATTTTGAAATTTGTTTAAGTTAGGTTATCGTGTAAAGAGTGAATTTTTATGAGCATATATGTTACCTTTATTAGATATAATTATGTAAATTGCTTAAATGGTTGTTCTTGAACCATGAATGAGTATTACTTGTATATAGTAATATGAATGATTAAAACTTTGAAGTTTGGTTGGAGGTATAGTTGTGGCCCCTTAAGGAAATTTACTTGTGGAATTTGTTATTTTAAGACTATGCATGTTTGTTTGATTAGTATATTTTTGCATGAAATGCAACAAAAAAAATCATGTATGAAATTTTGCACATATAAATCAAAAGAGTTTGGGAGAAGATGGATGAATGGCTCAGCCCTAGCATGAAAATTTGCATGAATTAGATACAAGGTTTGCTAAATGGACTTAAATGACTCGTTATATTTGGATTTGTGTGTTTGAAAGCCTAATCCATGAACATTGAACCATGCAAAGCTATTTTATCATTTGGGCCACTAACTGTTTGTATATTGTGAAAGAGAAAAATTAGTTCCATAAAGTGGGCCTCATGGCGAAACATAAGGTATATTATGTTTAGGTTCATATTATTTGATGGTAAGGTATTGTGAAATGGGCTTATTAGGCTCTAGTTGACTTTATGAGCTATTATTTTTTAATTAATAAAGTAAGCATGTATGGACAAAACAACAAAATACATGTTAGAAATCCATAACATTGGGATTGAAAAATTAAAATAAGATTAAATTAAAATAAAGAAATTTGGAAACAAATTAGTTGATTGACAAAGAATTGGATAGAATAAAACCAATGTATATATGGGAGAGTGTTTCAGCCAAGCCTTAGAAAAAGGGTTATCATTGTTTAAATTTGTTATTTATGTGAAAGCTCCAAAAGCCTTGTGAATGAGGATGTGATGAATTGAGAAATCATTGAAAGTGTGAACATATATGATGAAATTTGCCCATATTGACTATATGAAAAGACTATGTACATGGCAAGAATGATTTAGGATAAAATAATTGCAAGCAAAAGTATGCTATATAAACTTGAGGAGAGACAGATAAAGTTGGCTTCAAAGGAACAAAGAGATAAGAGATAGGTAATATTGACCCAAAAGTAATAAGTTAGAAAAATATATGCTTGTGAATGCATGTATTACTTGTGTTTGATTCTTACTATTTATGCTTAAATTATTTGCTTATTATGCATGAATGAGATGTCACACAAGTATGAGAATAGGTATATGATTATGAATAAATGAGAGCATGCATGAATATATGAATAAGTATAGTTATACATGAACCAATATGTGAAAGAATTATGTAGAAATGAGATTACGCATGAGTATGATTATGCATGAATATGAGAATGAAGAATGAGTAAGATTATGCATGAATATATGAATGATTATGGTGCAAGAATAAGTTTACAATTATGCATAAGATATGAAAATGAGAACAAAGAATGCAAGAACAACTTACACACAAAGAAATTATACTAAGCAAGATTATACTTCTAAGTTATAAATAAAGAGTAACACATAAGAAACAAAAAGTGTTAAATAAAGAGTAACTCATTCTTTAGGAATTGTTCAAAAATAGATCCGCTACTTCCTATTCATGGATTTGTGTGAGTTGGATTGTGTATAACTTCAAAGTTGAGTACTTGGCAAAGCCAAACATATAGGCTTTAATTGATTAAGGTTATTTTGATAAAATAAGTTAGTTGTTCTATGATATATTGACTACTTTGCATAGAGTTTAGGATTAGCTCTAGCTTTGGTATAGGACGATTTAGGCTCATTATGATTTTTGTAAAGCCTTACTCATAACTACTTGGCTTTTACCCATTGGGTGAGTTATGACATGTTTTGATTACGGATATTTTATCATATTTTGGGATTATGTATGTTCATCATATTTTGAGTTCATATGATATGGTTTTTTCTCACTTCTTACATTCACATGCTTAAAAAAATACACTCTTTTATTAACATTAGAATTATAAAAAGTGAAACATGCTTAATTAGATAATAATTTAAATAAGATCCCACGCTAGTCAAAGGGGCTCTAGTTAGGGTCTTACATTTATGACTCAATCAATTGCATAATTTAGCTCAATAATAAATCAAATTCAACAAAATTAAGAAATCAAGGAAATCGTAATAATTGAGGTACATAAGAGATAAATCATTGACTTACCATAATTTACTATTTTCTTCTTTTGGAGTTAGACAAGAAACTCAACCAACAAGTACTCATCACTCAAGTTATCTAGCAATATTTTAACACTATATTAGTTCATTTTTCTATTTAGAACCTTCTATTTATTTGAATGCCATTTACTAAAAAAAATTAAAATCTTCAAGTTGAATGCAACGTACCTAGAATTCTTGTATTGGACTAAAATTCAAGCATAAATCCACTTAGAGAAGAGAATTTCCCCCAATTAGTTATCTACTAACACAAAGATTAGCCTTTGCCAAATTAATAGTTTAGGGTTTATAACATTATCAAATTTTTGCTATAGGAAATTAAATAAATACTAAAATTAGAGCTAAAATGACAATAGTTGAGTTAGTCTGCATTATGCCCAAACAGGGGAGTATTCCAATCAATCCTTGAGCTTGATTGCAATGGCTAACTATGAACACAACACCAATCACTTGATGAAAAGAGCACAAAGACAGTGACCGGTAATGATGGATAGGGGGCTTGGAAAACGACAACACTGACTAGATAAAGATCAACACACTCTTACTCTCGGACCAGCAACTAACGGGGAGAAAGGTACAAGTCTGGGTAAGTTAAAGTAAAAAATGAGTTCATTAAATGTGTTCTATTTTCTTTTAAAAGAGAGTTTAATTTGAAGTTATTAATTAAAGAAAGTATTTCTTCTCTTTTTCATTTTAACATAAATTTATCGTAAATAAGTTTTAATATTCATAATGAAAAGTCATTTTAATTAAACCATCTAGATATTCTTTTTAATTAAAGAAAGATAAATTTTAAACTTAATTAGCACACATTAATTTCCATTGTAATTTAAATAGAGTTTGATAAATATACTACTTGTATGTCTTTACATTCAATTAAACAAAGTTTCAAACGTAGTTAATAAACTAAAACATAATCTTTGTCATTTACAAAATTACTTACTTATTTACTATGTAATTAAAACCAATGCCTAAGACATTTAACTCAATTACAAGCATTTTTTAATTCATTCATTTCCAAATCAATCATTTCTAAAATCACAATTTATTTAAAATGTTTCAATAATAGAGAAAAAATAACATTTTGAAAACGAATAATTTTAAAAACAAGGCAATCGATTAAAAAAATGTCAATTAGAAAAATTATAATTCTTTTTTTTTTGTTACAATTACCAAAATACTTAGATAAATCAAAACACCTGAAATATATATAACTAAAGTATAAGTTATCAAAGAAAATTATTTACTAAAATTTTTCTAAGAAGCATTTTATAAATCTTGTACAATTTAAATACTCACAATTTTAAAATAAATCTTTATAACAATTGTTCAAAGGGTTCTAGGCATCACAGTAGACTTATTGTCAGGCTATATTAGGACGTGTATTAGTAACAAGATATATTAGTGCATTAATTACACTAAAATATGGTATTTCAGAACTAATAAGTTCTTCATTATCGTCTAAAGCTCAAAAAGAGTTTTTACTAGCATCTAGTGATCGAATAACCATTGGAGGTGCTAAATGGATATGATTTATACACATAATTAGAATCTTTTCAATTGATTGAAGAACAAAGATTCCATTGGTTAAATTCTTGATCTGTAGGCCAAAACAAAATTTTGTTTCTCTAAAATCTTTCATTTCAAACTCCCTTTTCAAGTTGTTTGCTATCTTTGGAAGCTCTTGATAAGCTCCCGTAATATTCAAATTATCAACATATCCAATAATTATAGTAAATTCACATTCAAATTTCATAAAGGCATATATGATCATTTTTTAACAATGACAATCCTTGTAAAAACATTTATTCCACAATCATATTTTATACTTACTACTTCAAATTTTTCTCATTTTCTTGACACAATTATATATTTGTCCTTTATTAGCTTTATACCTTCTAAATGTTTCATTCGCTTAACACCTTTTGAGAGTTTCTTCACTTTACAAGTAAATTTCAATTTTGCATTTTTGTCAAAATTGCATCTTTTCTCTTTGGCCAATAATCATATATCATTCTTTTCTAAATATGAGTGTTACAATATTGCATGAAAAATGTTGTTGACAACTATTTCTCTCTTGGTTTCCTCTTTCACATCAGAGATATAATCAATTGAAATCTTTTTATTTCCACAAATTTAGGTACATGAACTCATTCTAGAAGTTTTCTTTAATTAAGTCGCAATTCTCTTCAAGAGCACTTGACTTTTTCAATAAAGTCATTTTGTTCATTTGTTCCTTCTCTTTTGAAGATTATTGTATTTAAAATTATTAGTTTTATCATGTTTTTGGCATGTTCTAAACTCATTTGCTATAGAATAAATGGATTAGCCAACTAGGACATTTATTTGGATTACATCATTTGTAGTTGATATATAACATTTATTTTCTCTTTAGGTCAGTAATATAACTGGCAATTGATTTGATATATTTCGTAAATCAATCATCTTTTGATCTTTAGATTCATGTTACTTTATATGAGGATCGAGATGATTGTATTATTTTTACCACTACATATTTTCTCCTATGATATTAGGAATATAAATTCATATCCATACTTATATTCTTAGCTTCTTATGAAGGCTTATCTTTGTGCATTATAGTGGAGTAATAGAAACATATATTGCATAATTAAATTTTCTATATGTCACTACAATAAAACGTGTATTTGGCGGCGATTTTGGAGAATCACTGCTAAATACATGGATATTTTTCTAGTCAACTTTTAGTGATGGTTGTTTCAAAATTGCCCCCCATTGTCGGTGTTTAACGACAGTTTCAAGCTAACCCCTACTAAGAACTTTTTTTATTCCCATTTAATCTGTAAAGTTTTTCTGCCCTAATCAAGAAAGCCCTAGTTATTTTGTTCTTTCCCTTCCTTCACCCTTCTTTGATTCTTTTTTACCCAGTCTTCCTCAATCTTTGTCTTTAGCAGCAAATCCAAGCAAGTAAGAAATTGCTTTCTTCTTATATAAATCCAAGGTTAGCTTAAGATGTCTAACTTATAATTATTTCATTTCATGGTCTAAGCTCTTCAGCCTTTAACCTTCTCTTCCTCTTTCTTTCTCTTCTCTCTACGAGCATGGCATCGACCCAACTGGAAGGTACCAAGGTGATTCTGATCTTTAACTTGAAAGGATCATTGTCTACTACAATGAAGCTAGTTGTGGGGGGTACGTGCCCAGAATTGTGCTTGTGGACCTTGAACCTGGTACCATGGGTAGCATGAGATCTGGACTCTATGGTCAGATTTTTAGGTTGGACAACTTCACTTTTGGCTAATCTGGTGTTGGGAATTACACTGAGGGAGCAGAACTTATCGATTTTATGCTTGATGTTGTTCGAAAAGAAGCTAAAAATTGTGATTGTATGTAGGATATGTTTTTTTTTCTTTGAAAGATGAGACTTTGTGCTTTTTTCTAATTTTTTGGTATTTGTTTGTGAGTAATTATGGATTTGATGATTCCTGACTTCCCCGCTTGGTCTCTGTCGTGGGCTGCTTCAACTGATCTCAACAATACCTGCACGGTTCAACTCCGATCCAAAGCATCGTTGCCAATGAGCAAGGTGAGGAACTCAAATCTGCACTCATTGTCCAAGTACATTTCCAGCTCCATTATTTCCTGATTTGTTATTTTTCTAGTCAAAAAATGGTCGAAATAATTTTGTCAGTCCTTCATTCAGAGTCTGAAGTTTAAATTCACACCCAATATCTACTTTCGGGTAAGATTGACTAAAACAAGAATTTCTACTACACTCTTTCTCTCTTCACTAACTTGCCTGAGTTTTAGAACCTTCAAATTCATCCTAATTCAAGGTTTTTAAGAACACTCTTCTGCCCTTTCAATTGAAATTCTAGTTTGATTGCTTGTAATAGTGTTACTTGATCACTTGCGGTTTGATTCAGATGGTGGGTGTAACCGATATTTATTTATTTTTTTCTTTACTCTTGGGTTTCTGTTTGGTTGGTGAGAACATGTGGAAAGAGAAAACAAAGTCAAATTATAGTGGCTAGACACTGTAGTTATTAAAAAATCTAATTTTGACCAAATTCCTTGGTACCTTCAATAAATTTGACTTTTACTTGGAAGTATGTAGTAGAATACGCTAGATGTGTTAGGCGAGATAAGTTTTAGATAGTATCTAGGCATTAAAGCTCTAGATTTAATGCTTTTTACATTTTTTTGGGGGGATATTCAGAAGTTCATCTGAGGCTGAATTGTACTTTAAACTATTTTCAGCTGAATGAAGTGTTAATTATTGTTTCCTTTGGAGCAAATTCGAACATGTAATGCAAAATGAGGGTCTCT